>CM053504.1:42690131-42911566 GCA_028627145.1 Eidolon dupreanum
GGACTCTGTCATTTTGATAATCTCATTTCAGAGGTTCCTGGGCAGAACTTAAACTATGGGAGAAAAGAAAGCATGCAACTGTGTGTGTATGTGTATTCCTAATTCAGAAGTCAGAAGGTTTGCTTTGGAATGAACAGTTCACAGATTTGGGGCTGAGTGAGAGTAATGGAGCAGGGAAAGGAGACATTTGACTCCCATGTTAGGAGGACCTGTATTCACTCCCACAGATATTTTAAAGCATACATTAAGTGATTCTTAATTGGAGCAGATGCATTGTTCTTTTTCATTAATTTTGTTAGAGAATATAAATCATAAAGTGACAATTTCTCATAAAAAAAGCTTTGATAGTTTAAATTCTCGAAATATATATGCTTACTATCTCTGTAGTTTTAAAGCAATGTTTTATTTAACACAAGAAACTCTTACAGTTTTTCTCTACACAGATTCTTTTCTGAATCAAAATACACTTTTAAGTTTTTTTTAATCTGCCTACAGAATAGAAGAATTTAAACATCTAAATATGTAGTTAGGTGTATTTCAAAGTTTTGTTTATAATCAGTTCTGAGGAGAAAATATAGGTTCAGCCAATGTTTATAACCAGTTCTAAATAGCTGTAGTTTTCCAAAGGGTTACTTTCTTTTCTAGTCTTATCTGCTAACAAATTTTTTTTCCGCCTTAGAAAACTCAGTGTTCCTTTGCTTCTACAGACTCTATATGGATAAATTAAGTTAGAGAGAAGCAGGGCCACGCCTAGGGCCAGACTCTGCATGACCCTGGGTGCCTTTCAGGTAGCACCCTGCTCCCCATTGGTCGGACACCCTGGACTCCAGGGCATAAATCTGTGCTTTAAGAGTGTGTGATTCCAGTGTGTTTAATGAATTGGAGTGACACCTGGTATTGATTCTACAACTAGAGGGAAAATAACAGTAAATCTAGTTCAGAATACTGAGGGCAGGGTATCAGATACTCTTAAAAAACAAATGCTTGAAGGACTTTCTTTAGGCTTATTCCCTCTATAGCTTTGGAAGGATCTGGGATGGTGACATGCAGGATAACTGAATTTGCAGCACCCTGGAGAGGAAACTTGCCAGTTTTTATGGATTTGTGCTTCTGTTGGTCACATTATTTTTTCTGTTGTTGTTGTGCAATAGGTGTGATTAACCTTTGGGGTTTATGTTTTTCTGTGACTACAACATGAGGAAATACATTCCTTTAGTGTTATATTTTAATGGATCTTGAATTTGGGGGATTGTGTGACTTTCTAAAAGCATGCATATTTTCCTTATGCATGTTGTCTAGAAGATAAATGGTCTTTTTTTTATTAGGTAACTGACCTTTTTGTCATCTCACATAATATAACAGTTTAAGGCTGATTAAACTGTTAAAAAAAGAAGTGACTGTTTAAAAAAAATAAAAAGCTTGCTGACATCATCTTTCCGAGAACACTAGTATAAGTGATTTATTATAACAAGTTCTTAGTTTTTCCTGTTGGCAAATGACATGTAATATTTACAGAGGTCTTGGGTTCAGTCCAGCAGAAACATCTCAGATAAATAGATGTTTGAAACTAAAGCCATTTAATAATGTTTTATTTTATGTAGACATAATCTAAATTTTTTTTAGTTTAAAAGTAGGGAGAGAATCGGTATTTAGTATAGATTTTGTTGAGGGAAGCAGCTTATAATAATGTTTCCTTCAGAGTTAAATGTCAGATATGTTCAGTTAATAATTCAGTAGTATGCTTCTGACAGTTGTTTATTTAGGATTTTAAGTTAATTCTGTTTTTATGCATGTGCTTTCTATGTGTCATGTTTTTCTTACCCATCAAAATGATACAAGGTAAAGTTTTATGCTCCATGTATTTAAATTAGAACAAATTCTAAATCTGAGATTTTTACTTTTAAAAACTAGAAATATGTCTAAACTATTATAACTGAACCTGGTAATGGAACATCTTTAGTTGTCTTTTAAAGAATTGGAACATTCTAACTATATAGATATTTTTAGTATTTAATCTAAATATAGTTAAGAGCTAAAAAATTATTTAAATATACAAGAGTCCTGCCTTATCTATGGCTTCTCTTTGAGGTTTTGGTTACCCATGGTCAACCTCAGCCTGAAAATATTAAATGGAACATTCCAGAAATAAACAATTTAATTCATAAGTTTTAAATTGTACACCCTCTTGAATAGCTTGATGAAACTGATGCTATTCTGCTCCATCCATCCCTTTGTCCAGTGTCTCCACGCTATAGATGCTACCCGCTATATTGTTATAAATGGTCTATTAGTCATTGTTACTAATCTCTTACAGTGCCTAATTTATAAGTTAAACTTTATTATAGGTATGTGTATATATAGGAAAAAAACAGTACATACAGGGTTTAGTACTATCTGCAGTTTCAGGCATCCTCTGTGGGGACTTGAAACGTATCCCCAACAAATATAAGTGGGGATTACTGTAGTCGAATGCAGATCTATTGAGGAATGAAGAAAATAAAATGTAGTTACTGTGGAAATCTAGTCTTATCTATTTGAGGCCAATTTTTTTGTTTTGTTTTGTTTTGTTTACCTGTCAGGTTGTAGGCACAAAGAATCTAACTGATCCTTCTAGTTTTAGGAAGGCAGGTGCTTTATTCCTTTTATTATGTTTTATATTTTGGTCGATTTTTCTAGTTATAGTAGCAAATATACTACAAACAGAGGCACTTCCCTTCCAACACCACAGTAATAAACAAAAGGATTGCATTTTTGTACTTCCTTTTAAAAAAGAAATAATTTGAGATTTGAGACAAATCTCCTGTGGTGCTGATGTATTTTTTCTTTGTTCTGTCATTTTATAAATACCTAGAATATTAATATTAACAAAGAAGTTAATGTTTGAAGTTCATGTTTGAAATGACAGTTATGGTTTATCATTCTCTTTTTCAGATGATCACAGTCGTGTTAAACTGCAAAATGCTGAAAATGATTATATTAATGCCAGCTTAGTTGACATAGAAGAGGCACAAAGGAGTTACATCTTAACACAGGCAAGTGGTGTGCAGATGCCTGACAAGGCAATTTTTGTGATTGGTCTGCTTTAAAACATAGCTAAAACTATGTCTTGACTTCTTTTTTTGAAGTGAAATGCTATTTCAGTTTCTTCTGTTGTTATGTAATGAATTATAGATATTATGTTTAGCAGCTTTGTATATTTAAGATAATAAAGTTATTTTTAATGTTATACATTTAATGAATAAATTTTAATAGAATGGCTTAGGCCAGTTCTTTTCAGGCAAATTATATTTTTTGTTTTATATTGGATACAAAGCCTTTGTTAAACTTTTGTGAACTTTTTCTGTTTCTCTTCAGATAACCTGTGTTATAACCAGAGACCCTTTGAAAGTTCACCTCTACCCCCCTCTCTAGCATGTATTTTCTGAGAGTTACAGATAATGTCTTCCGGGCAGAGCACAGGTGCTGAGACCAGGTGCCCAGAGGACTGGCTAGGAGACCAGAGAGCCTGGTGGTTACCTTTGGCATTCTGTCTGTTCTCGACACATTGGCTACACCCATATCCCTGCTCTTCTCCCATTCTGAGATAATAGAAATTATTTTAGTTTATCAACACCAGCTATCCTTTGTAAATAATAAAGACCTAACAGTGATAACAGTTTCCCCCAGTTAATGATTTTTAAATACTCAAAAGATAAGTTGTATATTCATAATATTGAGATTTTTAAAACCCAATTTGGATCAGAATCTGGAAAAAGATACTCAGATGAATGTAACTATAAGCTATTAGACTAGACTATTTCTGAATCACAGAAAACAAAAATTATTTTACGTGAGGTAAAACAGTTCCTCTAAGTCAAAAAAAAAAAAAAACCTGTAAAAAAACTGGTAAAGACCATAAAGTTATAGTTCAAAGGAAAAAAAAAACAAAAGTGGACTTAATGTATATGAAAAAATCCTCAATTTTCCTAGTAATTAGGGACTATAAATTTAAACCAGTAGTCAGTTATCATTTTGACCTGTTAGTCAGCAGAGATGTAAAAATTTATAATATTCAGTAGTCAAATATGTATAGACAAAGATATATAGGAAGGTGTTTATTGCAACTTAATAGCATAGGACCAGAAATAATAGGACTGAAATAATCTGTAAATGACTGACTAAATAAATTATACATATACCATTAGTACTGGTGGTTTCTGAAAGTTAGGAATAGAGACTTTAATTTGCCATTTTCTGCCTTTCTGTAAAATCTGAAGTTTTTCTTACATGCATTAATGATGTTTTTAATAAACTCATTTTTAGAGTTAAAAATTTTTAGTTTCTATTTGGAAAAACTATAATGTTAAAAAATAGAAAAGAATAATTACCCTAGGCTAGATCCTTATTACAACTCTTTCCTTTTTTTATTTCCCTAGTCTTATTTATTGCGCCCTGCCCCCAACCACCCTACCCCATCTTAGTCCTTAAAAATGAAGGTGTTTCTCAAGATTCTGATTTAGGTTTGTTTGTTTGGTTTTTTTTTACCCCCTTCCAGTCTATACTTGTGACTTTAATTCTCTGGAACCATATTTTCAACCCGTGTATCTTACTTAAGAGAGAGTGATTCAAACTTTGTATTCATAGTATCTGTGCTCAAATCCTGGTGCCATTACTTCAGTGGATATTCATTCATTCAACAAACATTAATTGAGTTTTTACTTTGTGGCAGGCATTGTCAAATAAAACAGACATTTAGTAAAAACATTGCCATTATAAACTTTATATCCTAGTGGGAAGTAAGATTAACAGCTAGCAATTTTATAAAATTTTCCTGTATTTTATGTATTTTGTATAATTTCAGCCTTAGGATAATCTTCTGTGGTAAATACTCTGTTTATCCTTGTGCTGTGCATGAGGAATCATCTAAGGCAGCAGTTCCCAACCTTTTTGGCACCAGGGACTGGTGCTCCTATGAGAATCTAATGCCTGATGATCTGAGGTGGAGCTGAGGCGGTGATAATAGCACTGGGGAGTGGCTGCAAATACAGATGAAGCTTCACTCACCTCCTGCTCTGTGACCCAGTTCCTAACAGGTTACAGACCAGTACTGGTCTGCAGCCTGGGTGTTAGAGACCCTGATCCACGGAGACCCAGAGACATTAAATAGCTGTAGCAAAGTCATATAGTGAGTAAGATGAGGCCAGAATTTGAAGCCACATAGTCTTCACAGGATCCATGGTTTATGCTTTTAATCATTCAGTTCTACTACCTTAAAATTGTATGTGACCTTGGACAAGTTAGTTAACTCTCCAATCCTATATATCTGTATTAGTTATATAGATATACCTGTGTCATCTATAGAATGATGTTGAGAGAAACTCAGATAGTGCCTGGTTCTATGCTAAGCACTGCACGGGTTATTCGTTGTGGCATCTGTTATTGCTTTTTATTAGTAGCAGTAATAATATTATTGTTTATATTAATAATAATTCTATTATAAAACACTGTAAATCCCATCATAATAAAGAAAATGCCTGATTAATACTCTAGTGATTATGTTTAAACTTCTTGTTCCTATTAGGGCTGTGTCCTAATAGAGCTCCCTCAACTCATGTGGAGTGTGAGAACTCAGAAGCTTGTCTTCAGTTTTTTCTTCTTTCTTGAATTCTTACCTCATATTTTTCAGGTCTCTACTGGATATTTTTACCCAGGTGAACCATTGACATCATAAATTCCACATTTTCTATATGTAGCTCTTGTTTTTGTTTTAACCAAGCCTTTTTAACTTTTTTTAAACCTATTTTTACCAAGCCTTTTTTAAAACCTATTTTCCTATTTTTTTACCCCGTCTAGGTTAGAGTGATCCTTATCATTTGCCATATCCTTTCCTTTTGCTGCCCTTGCCCTTTTTCAGACCGCTGTTGAATCTTATCTGTATTAATGCTGTAGCTTTTTAACTTATTTTCTTGCCACCGGTTCTTCCCTTTCTAATCCGCCTTTAACAATACCTCTAGAATTATTATTATTATTTATTTATTTTTAATTTAATTTTATTATTTATTTATCTTTGAAACATACAAATCTGATCATATCATTTACTTCTTAAAAAATGTTTGATATTTCCTGAAGAACCTTTACACTCTACAGGTGTAGTTTTCTACTGCATACTTCTACTTCACCTTCACTGATGTATTTGTCTTTTCCCAGATGTGCCCTAAACTTGCACATGCCTTAACCTTATGCTTGGAATGGACCTGCACCCTCTCCACTTTCTCCCCTCCTTTTCTTCTCCATTTTCCTCCCCCACTTGTGTTAGTGCTTTTCTCATATTTTAAGCTCTTCCATAATGTCTTTTTGTTCCTAAAGATCTTACTCTTGTGGCACTTGATGTGTTTCGGTTAGTAGGACAAGTACTTCTCCTGGCTTCCTTTGTAAGCTCTTTGAAGGCTGAGACTGCTCTTGCCTTGTACATTGGAGCGGAGAACATAACTCAGAAAATATTTCAAAGGCTAGAGAAAACTAAAGATGCTAAAAGACCTCAGCTGTTGCTTGTTATTTTTGTCTTTTTCCTCTGAATTGTATGAATTTTTTTTGAAATATGTCATTCCTTTGGTATAAATTTACATTTTACAGAAGAATAAAGTTGGTAGTGTTGTTGGTAAGTGAAAGAGCTGAGATATAAACCCTTGTCCACTTTTAGAACCACTAACAGAATTTGAGTGCGGCAGTACGTGTGCACACTGAGTGACTTCATTGGTGGATTGATAATATATCCATTTTTTTTTAGATGAAACAAAGGTGCTCATTTTACTAGGGATTTGCTTATTGCTCTTTTTCCCTTTACACTGTTTTGTTTTGAAAGTAGATCAAGCAATAGATAATACATGTTAAGTGAGAACAGTATCCTCAAACATTGTGTTGCAATTTCTCAGGATTCTCAGTAGATTTCTAGTATTTTTATAACTTAGAAGCTTAGAGTTTATTAATTCAAATAATATTTATTGAGCATCCACTATATGCCAGGGAATACAGATGCCCTAAAGATACTTTCAGTCTGGAGCCACTTGAATCGCCTTACTTTACTTGTGGAGCTGAATCTCTAAGCTGATCTGCCCCCAGCATCCTCACTCTGTCCCTAACTCACCATTCTGCTAAACTGCCCTGAGGCGAATGCATGTTGAGTTACTTTAGGTACAGTAAAACCTCCTTCATTTTAACCTTCACTCGTTTAAAATTAGATGTAATTTGGGCATGGCCTTTTCATCTCTTATTTGCCCTTTCTTCTGCACTATGCTGCTATTAAACACAATGTGAAGATGATTGGTAATACATAATATGATTTGATTTCCCCCCACCCCCATGGCAATATTGTAATATTAACTATTGCCCCTTTTATATCTGCCATTGAGGTCACACATTCTGCAGTATTATAGATGAACAGTTTTATAGTGGTTTGGGTATTTTGAAATTTCTGCTTTTTCTGGAAATCTTTTTGTAGTTATAAATTGGGTTGGTTGACTGGCAAGTGATGGCACAAACTTTCTCTTTTGCTGGACTGCCATGATCTGTGGGAGGCAGGGTCTACCTTTCTGCTGTGAAAGCTGAAGGGGGCAGAAATTTCTTTTTCCTACCTCCTTTGCAGCTAGAACATGACCAGTCACATACTCCTTCCTGCCTGTGATTTTGATTGATTTGCATTTGGGTTATGTGTAAATACTATAGCCACCTTAATAGGGCAATGCCAGCAAAACAAGGTGATAAAAGTGACAGGATGAGGAGCACTATCTCAAGCTGACTCTCCTTTAGGCAGAATCTTATCTTGACATTTGTTTCTGCCCAAACCTGGCTCTCTAGCCCTGAACTCTGAAAGCTGCCTGATAACCTGAAAAATTCCTTTCCTGCCTAAGTGAATAAAAGTCAGTTTATAACTGATCATTTATAACTGATAATCTCAACTAATGCAGACATATTTTTCAAGTGGGTTTAAAGTCTTGATTTACTTATTATGATCCAATACATTCTTCTCAAACCAGAAGCATACTTGAAGGAATTTTCCTTGAGTCTTACTCCATCCCCATTCTCTTAATCTATTTTTCCTTTGCTGTTCTTACAGGGTCCACTTCCTAATACAGGTTGTCATTTCTGGCTCATGGTTTGGCAGCAAAAGACCAAAGCAGTTGTCATGCTAAACCGAGTTGTGGAGAAAGAATCGGTGAGTGATGATTAATATTTACAACTTAGTGTGCTGCTTGTAATCATTTGCTTACAAATGTTTCCATATTTCTTTTGAGGTATTCATCTATTAATTTTGGCCTTTAATTGCTGAAGGCTAGTGGTCAGAGTGTTTCTGACGCAAAGAACTAATGTATCTTTTTCCTTTATTTCCTTAAATATTTAAGTAAAATTGCAGAACACTATCCCCTAGGATATAAATAAAATGGAACAAATACTAACTAGTAGTGATAAATCGACCTTTGAACTCCTAGGCTTTAGTAGAATCTTTATAATTTTATCAAAATCTTGGGAAATTTTGTAAATGATTAAATGACAGGATTTATTAATCTTTATAAATTATTGGCTCTTAGGTCATGAGATAGTAAGTATGGGAAATTTTGAAATTTGAGTACAATCTAAACACAGTGCTAATTAGTGTTCTACTTTAGTTAAGTTTTTTAACTTTTGTAGCTTTAGATTCCTTTTCTGTCAAGCAAATTGGAAAATATTGTCATTAAGGTCTTTTCTAGCCTTAAAATCTTGTACTTTTCTCCTTCAGATTCCTGATGCTTACTTTTTTCTAAAGTGATAGCTGCTGGTTTTCAATGGTGTTGAAAATGTTTCTAACTAATGTATTTCTAATCTAAAGTGGCACTGACATACCATAATGTCCAATAGTCATTTACAGTAGTTTTTCATGGTTTCTAATATTAAGTGATGATGACATGGTCAATTTGAACAGTTTCAGCAGCAGTGCAAACTAGATGATTTATAAGCTTCATCCTTCACTTTGGAATATTATTACTGTTTTAATAAGATAAGTTTGCCACCAGAAATTAGAAATTATATTTATGGTGGTTGGATCTCGATGTTTAAGACTGAGGTTTAGTTATTTTGAGGATGATTACTTCATAGGTGGTATTGTGTTTTCAAGAGGCCTATAATGTTTGATTATCTTTCTTTCTATGTTAGCAGCCATTGTTGGTCAGTCCTTAGTTCCGTAATTAATGTGAGGTTACAAAATAGTTATATTCTAATATTATCATTCCTTCTTGAGTATTTTGTTGAAATACATCTATGTAAAAATGTTTCCCATTTTAGTTAGTTGGCCACTTTTATATAGAAAAAGCAGTTTTCAAAATGGTTTATTTCCTGATGTCCTCAATAGGTGACCAGTTAGGTTTCTTTGGTGTAGGGGAGGGACAAAAGGGGATCAATTTCCATGAACTCATAGATATAAACATTTGATTTATTGAATTCTACTGCAGTTATTATCCTTATGAATAGTCAAATTGCCCATTCATTGGCTAGCAAAAATCTCAAGTTGGGCCCTGAGTCCTTTTAACATAACCAAGAGTCTTTAATAATAGCCTTCTTCCATCTGAAGTAACTATATATTGAGGGTTCGTCTTATACTTTTCTTCATAAAATCAGCCATTTCTTTAAGGAACTTTTCTACTAGCTTGGCAATTGTTTTTAAAGCTTTTCAGTGAATAGAGCTAGGGAAAAATAGATTTGTGTGTTAAGATAATGATACCTCAAGAGTTCGTTCTGACATTTCTGATTCAAACTCAAATGGACATCTTTTTTTATTTCCTTTATAAGTCACTTGTACTTTTTACCTAGATTACCCAAAGGATTTTTTTGTCTACCAATTCTGTTAATTTTACCCAAATATGTCTTTGGGTTGGTCATTCTAGGTCAGTTCTTCCAGGTGCATAGTGTACACTTTCAATATGTGATTTCAAATATTTGTTTTCTTTTTAAAGAAAAATTTATTGAATCATACTTTTAGTATTTAATCTGCTCCCTTGCTTGTTTGGTGTTCTTTGGGTCTTCCTATTATACATGTTATTTTCTTCACCTGTTTTTATGTTTGTCACATTGTCTCTCTAATCCTATTTGTCACTCTCTTCATTTCTTTTTTTTTTTTATTTCCTTTTCCTCTTCTTTTTCACTTAAGGCATTATCTGTTCTGTTTATTCATGCCTCTGTTCCTTTTAGCTTAGTCTTTTCTGAAATGATGTGTTGTTCTATTATTTCCAATTCTTTTCCATCTTCTGTCACCTCATTTCTGAGTTGTTCTGATTCTTATTTATGCTCTTCACTTATATCATTTTCTAAATGTTTTTTAGCACCTTTTGAAGTATTAGTTCATAGTATTCATTTGTTTTAGAGGCATTTTTATTATTTATTATTTGTTATTTGTAACTATTTGTGATTTGGAAAAGGAGAAATGGCCATATTTTACAAGCATGTTTTTTGGTGTTTTTTCCTGGTAAAATGACACTTTGTCTCACCTTGCCTCGGTCTGCTGGCTTCATAATTTGGCTTTTGGGAAGATGCTTTGATTGTCACAAATATGAATTCTCTACAGTAGTTCTGCCAAAATGTAACAACTATAGGTAAAGGGGGCTTATCTTCTGATTTTCTCCCCTGATTTAATTTTAGTAAGTAAGTATGCAGTGTTATTTCTGGATATGTAGTATTTAGCAGCAGATTCATAGGTATTTTTGGAAATATTTATAAAATAAAGCCTTTTCAGTACTGTTTGAAGGTAAGATTTGTGCAGGAGTTTGATACTTTTGGAAACAAAGTAAATGCCAGCATGATGTTAAAATATAGGTTATCATATTTTGGAAATAAAAAATTCATTTGTATTTTATGAATGTGATATCTACCTGTTAAAGATTTTTTTGTGTAAAAGTTATAGGACTATTTTATAAACCTGCTTTTATAAAATGTCAATCCTATTAAAATATGAACATCAAATATAGTGTGACTGTTCTTAAATTTGAGTAATTGAAAAAATAGCATGTATGTGTGTGGTTTGTTTTCCTTTTTCAACTTTTTATGCTTTCATAATGTTTATATACTAAAATTATGTACATATTCTTAAATTTAGGTTAAATGTGCACAGTATTGGCCAACAAAAGATGACCGACAGATGCTGTTTAAAGAAACAGGATTCAGTGTGAAGTTCTTGTCAGAAGATGTGAAGTCATATTATACAGTACATCTACTGCAGTTAGAAAATATCAATGTAAGACTTTCCATGCCCAAAAGATTGAACTTTCTATGATGATTTTAAGAATTATTCTTTGTTATTAGATTTTTGAAAATTTATAGTTGACATACAACATTAATTTCAGGTGTTCTTTTAAGGTTTGAAGTTTGGGGCAGCACATACATTTTGATAATAGAAAATAGTATACAGTCAAAACCTTTGTTTTTTTAGACTGTGTTCTTACATGAAGTAGCACTCTGAGGGATCTCAAGAAACTCTTGAAATTAAGAATTTTAAAGTTCAGGTTGAAATTTAAGTATTGATCAAGACATTTCTCCTTTTTCCACTTATCTCTTTTGCCTTCTTTGTTTGGAATTATGAAATAAAGAGTGATTCTGAAATGCTATTAGAAGCTGGGAGAACTAGAAAATAAGAAAATATTCGTTTGCCAAAAAATGACTTCAGGAATGTATCAGGTGTAAAGCGAGATATTGTTTCAGTTAACCATTAAGTGATTAACATGTAATAACAACAACAAAAAAGCTTTAGAGAGAATACAGTGGATATGCATACAAGTATTTTTTAGATATGTAGAATTACCTTTTATGATTGCTCTCTTGGAATACTTCTGTTTTTATTCCATACTGTAAGCACGGGTGCATGCTATGTGCTTAAGGTCCAGCTTCCCATGACATCCATAACTAAGCTTATTATGTGATCTCTTTAGGTCATCTAAAAAGGCCTAGGGTTGAGAATTATAAGGCTTAGACTGATTTATAAATTTCCTGTACTTTATTCTGCAACAACTCTTCATTTTCATATGTCTTAAGCCTCATTGAGATACATCAACAGCTGTTTGATACTGGATTGTACAGTGTTCATTCCCAGAAACAGAACTTCATTTCCATAAACTTCTCATGGTTCTCTGAATCATCTCTTCTTGGTATTTATCCCAGGTACCTCATCTACTTATGCATTAAAATTGATTTAGATGGAGAAGGGCATAGATGTTTTTCCTTATTTCTAAAACCTAATTGAGAATTGATTATACCTCAAATAATAAAATAGAATGACTTATATTTTGCTTATCAGTTTGCAAAGCACTTTCACCGTCTTCCTGGAATATGGAAAGAGTAAATACTCTTAACATCCATGTTTTTAATATATTTTTAAAAACCTAAAGTCCATCAAGTTATAGGATTTTTCCCATAAACAGATTACTTAGCTAATAGATGACAGATGAGAACTCAAATCTAGCTCCTCTAATTTCTAATGACTGGAGTGAAGTCTTCTGAAAAAGATGCTCATTGTCGTAAAGGAAGATTGTTGGTTCTAAAGCATCTTTCTGAAGTTGAGGTCACCATGTAAGCAGACCAAGCACTATGTTTTAGTTGCAACTGTGTGATTTCTTACTGGCTTGAGTTCAGAGTCCACCATAATGAAATAGCAACAATTTATTTATGTTCTAATTTACAGTCTTTATTAAGAACTAGGAATGTTAGAACTGAGTATAGTAGCATTTCAGTATGAGAGGCAAGGTTGCATTGGTTAAATATTCAGGCTCTGAAATGAGATTGCCCGAGTTTAAAAATCACAGCTCTGCCACACCTGCCTATGTGATTGGTCCCATTACTTAACCTCTGTCCCTCAGTTTTCTCATCAACAAAATGAGGTTAATGATGTACCTACTTCACAGGGTCATTATAAGGCCTAAGTAAATTAATACTATAACAGTGCTTAAGACTCAATGCAGGATGCACAATTATTAGCTTTAGTTGGCTGTATCTGTTTCCTCTGTAATATTAATGAACTGGGAAGGACTGCAGGAGTGGGCAGTTGAAAAGAACAAGTTGAGGGAGGAAGAAATAGCAAGGGGGCAAGAAAAGGTGATGATGAAGTAGGAGAGTAATAGCCAAGCTCACCTGCAGATCGTTGTTGAGATTCCTGAGCTGCAGAGAACCAATGGCTTCTAAAGGAGTCTGGCTTGTATCTATTAACAGATCTAGAGCCAGAGCTATCTGTTTAGGCCTTACTCTTCTACGAACTTCAGGGCTAATGAAGCAGTAAAACCACATACCAGCAGCCTTTTCCAGTGTCTTGATTAGAGCTAAGAGTTTGAACTTTTGCCCCTGATTGAAAAGATTCTATCTCTGCTTTTAAAGTGGCCCTGTGGCTTAAGCTGTGGGGGTAGCTTTTAGGGGCTTTTAAAATATAAGGTTATCTGGAGTACTTAATTTGTCTTTCAGGTTTTTGTTTTCAGTTGCCCTGCACTATTTTCCATAATGTTCTTGGCCAGCTTTATGCTTATCAAGTTTCAGGAATACTATTATAATGCTCACCGCCTTCTGTTTCTCTGTCCCTGTCTATTTGCCCAAAACAGGATGAGTGCCTAATTATTATAATGCTCAGCTGGGATTTGAGTCAAACTAGCATAAAGGGTTTATCCCACCTAGAATGTCATCCCCTCTTCTCTCTTTAGCCTACCAATCCTTCAGATGCTACCACCTTGTTTCCCATTTCTTAGGTCTTTCTTAATATATCTGTGACATAGTCATTCCTAACCGCTATCATCTTCTCTTTATAATTTAAAATTTACCATTTTACTGGCTTGTTCAGTACTTCTCTATGTATATATTTTGTCTCTGTAACAAGATTTTCAACTCCCCACGGACAGGTCTTTACCTATATTACCTTTAAAGTCCCCTCTGCCATTGCACTGAGTACGTTATTAACTATACTACACCTGAATGGTTATTCTAAAACACTAGCATGATCCTTTTACCATGCTTTTAAAAAATCCTTCTGTGGCCATTGCAGAAGTCTGTGACCCAGCCCAGCCTGGTCCTTGCCTCCATCAGTTTCATCTCCTTCAGGCACTCAGGATTTGTTCTCGCTAAAAGACTTATATTTCTCAAAAAGATTGTTCCTGAGAGGTGCCCATGTCTCTGCATATTGCTTTTTCCTTTGCTTAGAACGAAAGCCCCATGCCTAACTATTCCTGTCACTTTCTTCTCCTCCAGATCTTGTGAGTTCTATTAATCTTTCAAAATGAATTACAGTAACTGAATAGTTAACATGGACAATCTAATGATCCTGGCAAAAATTAATAAGGGACTGACCTAAGGCAGTGAGAGTTGTACTGTACTTAATATCTGTACTTAAGGGATAGGGTTGACAAACTTTGCTACTCTTCAGGTATAGAGGAAATATTAAGTGAAGAGACTGAAAATATGGAGAGTTTTACAATTGATTGGACCTTATTAGGGGTGACGATAAAGGCAGTTAGTAAAATAGTTTCATAAATAGCCAGTATCTGTTAAGCATTTAACCATGTGCAAGTGTATGTTAGGCACTTTACATTCATTTTCATTTATTCCTCACAGTAGCTTTATAAGGTAAGTACTATTTTTAGCCCCATTTACAGATGACAAAATTGAGGCTTATGAAAGTCTTTTGGAAACATAATCTTGGTACCTTCTATATATACCTAAAAATAATTAGTTCTATATACATTTTTATAATAATTATAAAATACAGAATCTTACGTATATTGATGATAAAAGTAATAGTTAATTTGAATGGCTTCAGGCACATACTTAAATTGCCATAAGCCTAATAGCTCCTCATCGTCTTATATCTACCCAATTCATAGATTATCTTCCTGTCCTCCACATATAATGAGCTTGATGTCCTTATTCAAAAATTTTAAATTTAGAATTCTTCAAAAAATGTAAATGAGATTTTTGCCTTAAAAAAACAAAACAAAAAAAAAAAAAAACACAGCGAACCACTGGCATTTTTGTGTTGAGTGTGGTATGCATAATGCAACGTTTTACAAAGAAATCTTGGCAGACGTATATGGAGAGGGTAGAGAAGAGGATAGCCATGCAATTATGGATGCACCCGGGGTGTTTGTGTGTGTGTGTGTGTGGGAAAGGGATGGGAGGTACCGACTGGGCATCACAGAAGGAGAACTGATGTGACTCGGCGACTTCAGAGAAGGAAAGGGTACTTTCACAGTTTTGAAAAAAGGAGTTTGTCAATATTGTAAAGCCTAAATGAAGAGCTTGTTTGAAGTAAAGATGAATTTTGTTTTAGCTCTCCATCCTTTGGCAACCCTTTTTTCTCATTTTTTTTTTTTCAGCATGAAAGAAAAAGGGAAAAGGGATCCAATCATGCATATAAACATTTATTTTATACCAAAGGGTAAACCTGTTGCTCTTATTGTTTCATGTGGTCTTTCAAAATTTATATGATTTTGTGTGCTATTTTTTTAATCTTTTTTTCAGTAGGGGTAAATCAATAAAAATTAAACTCTCAAGAAGTCTATTAATGGGGAAGACTGTATTATACAGATAGTCTTGAACATTTCTGGGAACTGGCTTTGAGTATCCCAGACAGTGTGACCTGAATTTGGGGGAAGGGGGGCACCATTAATCTTGAGCCAAAATCATACAAGCAAAGAAAAAGCAAGCAGTTGTTCAGGATTGTGAGGTAACTGTAGGTTTTGAGCCAGGAGTTGATGCAATAATTGAGCATACAACCACATAGGAACACTGGGCCATACCCTAAGGAGCACAGCTTACACATGAGCAGGGTCCTGGGGCCACCACCATGCCCTCCCTCCCAAGACTTGAGAACTCCATTAGGACCTGGTTTAGGCTCACATGGACCAGGTCTGGCTCTCTTGTGCATGGTCAGCACTGCATGGTGGCTGATGACCACAGCAGGCAGTTGTCAGGGGGAAAAGGGAGTTAAACATTCCCTGGAATCTTAGACCTTTTAAAGGAAAACAAGACTTTTGAGTTAACTATACCCTTAGGTTTATCAAGGACTAGCCTCTTTAGTCTATTCTTAAATTGATATTGTGATATTACCTGTCCATTTATGACTTTGTAAAAGCTTTCTTAATTTGGAATGTTTTAAATACCACCTTTTTTTTTTTTTACCAGTAAATTTAATTCCCCTTTTTACATGTAGTAAGATAAAATCTTTCTGATGTACAGTTCTGTGAATTTTGACAGTGCATTCAGTTGTGTAACACTCTCCCCATCAAGATACAGGACAGTTCTAGCACCACTACCACCCTCCAGTTTTCTCATGCTGTCTATGTGCAGTCAGCCCTACCTCTTACTTCCAGCTCCTGGCAGTTACTGAAATGGATGGCTTCTATTCCTATAATTTTGCTTTTTCCAGACTGTCATACGAATAGAATCATACAATATGTATCTTAAAGAGTCTGGCAGCTTTTACTTAGCATACTTAATTTGGAATTTAAAAGGAAGTGATTTGAAACCTAGTAATTACAATAATTATTTTAATTATTAATAGGGAAATCTTCTAGTACCCTCAGTATATTGAGAACTTATGGATCATGGTGTATTTTGGATTATGAAAACTGGCTGTTACGAAAAATTAGTCACTAAAGCTGTATTATTAAAAAATGTAAAAATATTTTTTAAAGTTTCTGTACTATGTTTTATCAGTGTTATACCTGATATAACTGAATCTGAGACTTAGGAGTCTTAATTTCTACTAAAAAAAAAATTTTATTTTTAAAAGACAAAAGCTGACCTTGATTTTGAAATTTTGTATTGAAAGTAGGATTCTATAATAACCATTAAAATATCATGGTTTTTTAAGTTGCTTCTGTGACTTCTTCCTTAATAAAAGTCTTATAATAAAACTGAAAAATTGTGCAAAGGCATGTTAGAGAATTACTGCTTTGTTTACACAAATAATGAGTATAAGGTATAGAAGTGCTCCATGGGGCAAAAGACAATTGGCAAAAACTAAGGAACATTTTCATAATGAGTTAGTCAGGAATATAAGATCATCAGGAATATCCAGGAAGTGATAGTGAATGCCAGGCAGGCTTTATGACACAAGAAACATATAGCATATTGGTAAACCATTTTAGCCCATCTGCAAAAGCATATAAACAGTTTTAGGATTGAAAATTATTATCATGGGGGAAAGCAGCAATTAGAAGGACAATTTCAATTAAAAATGTAAAGATTTTTTAAAATTAATTTTTGAGTTGTTTCTTTATGCCTATGTATCAGAATATAAATGTTAACTCATAGAATGGGAAAGATTATATCTAAAAATTGTTTAGAATTATTTAAAAAAGGAAATGATTAAAGAATGGAAAAATGTACTAGAAAAAAATAGGAAAAAAGAAGGAAAAAAAAGAATCCACTCCTTATATATGAAATAAAGAAAATATTGGCAACGTATATGGTACAGGTTAGTGGTCTGGAACCCAAATGCTGCACCACACTTGCTTCTTCAAGAAACCCTGGCTCTGCCATTTTTTTTAATGTGTGACCTTCAATAAGTTACTTAACCTTTTGCCTCAGTTTTCTCATCTGGAAAATGGCTTTTAATAGGATTGTTATATGATTAATACATAAAAAGCTTAGAACATGCTTGCAAAATAATGTGTTAGCTATTATTAATATATTCTAAATTCTTGTAAAGAAAATCTTCCAAACTTGTATGATTATCAAAACCCAAAGGAAAAATAATGGTACAAAAAGTCCATAGGATTAAAAAAATTACACAAACAAATAGTCTTTCTGAAGTTTTTTAAAAGGAACAAATTAGAATTAACTTTTTCTCCTTGATTTTTACTTTTTAGAGTGGTGAATCCAGAACAATATCTCACTTTCATTATACTACCTGGCCAGATTTTGGAGTCCCTGAATCACCAGCGTCATTTCTTAATTTCTTATTTAAAGTGAGAGAATCTGGTTCCTTGAATCCTGAACATGGGCCTGCAGTGATCCACTGTAGTGCAGGCATCGGGCGATCAGGCACCTTTTCTCTAGTAGATACCTGTCTTGTTCTGGTAAGTGCTTTTTATTTCATTTTAGCCTTATTCTTTGTAATGTTTCCACTGGCAGAAGTAAGCTCTGATTACCAGTATCCCAGAACTGTGTTCTTCAAACTTAAACTTCTGTCTTGGAAAAAAACCTAAAAAGCTCATTTAGACTCTTTTAGCTGTACTTCTAGGGTTTAGGAACATTTGAGTCTTAACAGATCTGTATTACTTTACTACACTGTCTGTATATAGTATACCTCAATAAAAAATTGGATTGTTACATTAAAGTGAACTTTTGTTTAAAACTATTCTGTTAATGGCGAATATTAAAACTGGACTGTGTTTGTGCCCATTCCTTGCCAAACATAACCCCAGCAACTTTTTTTCCTTTTCAGTTGGTGTAGGGGGTATGGTGGTTATAATACCAGATCAATAGCCTAGGGCTGGTACAGTGTCATTGTGGACGTAGACTCTTTTTCTGTCTTCCTTCTCCACTATTTCCAGATGGCTTTCCACAGACATGAAGGAGGAAGGGCACTGGGTAAAAAGATTTACTCCTGCTAAGACCTTCTTATTGAAAAAAGAAGATGAAGAGCACTAATCTCTGGATTTATCTTTATATTAAGCCAGAACTGGTCATAAATACTTCCTTAGACCGAACCCTGGCCAAAGTGAATGAGGTTATGGTATTTGGTTTGGAATCACTTGTGAATCAGCTAAAGGACCAGAAGTCATTCATGTACTACTTGAACAGTTGGAGGTGTGGGGAGGATAGGGGGCTTGGTGTAGTGATTTTATACAGAGTTACAGCTTTGGTGGTAATTTATCCTTGTTCTCGAGGAGAAATATAGCGCAAAGCAAAACTCTTAGCAAATATCCTGTATTGCTTCTCTTTCCTGAACTCTTATCAACAAAAAGTTTGAATAATTTTCTTTCTGCCTTTCTTACAGATGGAAAAAGGAGATGATATTAACATTAAACAACTGTTACTGAATATGAGAAAATATCGAATGGGACTTATTCAGACACCAGATCAACTCAGATTTTCATATATGACTATAATAGAAGGAGCAAAGTTCATAAAGGGAGATTCAAACATACAGGTAAACTTTTAGGGGAAAAGTAATACCTATGCAATATGATTAGCATTAAATAACTGCACTCCATTTAAGTATTTAGCTTCTCCCTTCCAACCAAAAAGCATATTTACATTAATGTGGTAAATCCAGCTGCCCATCTTAAAATTACAGAATTTAAGTTCACTTCCTCATATATACCTCAGCCTCATATGAAATCCTGCCTGCTACTTAAGAGCCCTACTGGGAACAAGATTTCATTGAAGAAAGTAAAATTCTCATGTAAGGAGTGTTTAAGCATTTAATCATTAAAACAAATCAGAAAATTTAGACACTTTGACCCAGGATTATAAAATACTTAATTTATGTAATAGATACTTCATTTACAACAATGAGCAACTTGAGAACTTCTGGCAGACATAATAAAATTTCAGTAGAATACGCTATTTTCTCGGATTGGTGGCTTTAGTCTCCTAAAGATATTCTTATTCCACATTTACAAGAGCTAAGTTTAAAGACCCTCAGAAATCATATACTAATGTAAAAATAGAAACCCAGACGTAACAGGCCCCTAGTGTCTTGTTTGATCTAATCACATAGTATCGGGTATAAGTCGATATAATCTCTTTATATTTCTCTTTTATTAACTAGCTCTTTAATTTGTTATTACTATCTAAAACAAGAATATTCTTAATAAACCTTCTTTTATAACTTAGGTCAGAATCTATCCTAAAGGAATTAAGTATAAATAGTTAAGTGTTATATAGACTTCAAAGACATTAAAATATTCTAAAGCAATTCTATTTCAGTAGCTAAAGAGCTTTTTTGTTTTGATTATTAACGTTATTTGAACTATTTAAGACAAACTATATTTATCAATACAAATTTTAAGTTTCACTGAAAAGTTTTTTTAAAATCTTTAAATAGCATTGAAGAATAATTTTTATTGAAGAGAAACAGTATGTTACTTAATGCCATCAGTCAGTAAAATAGTATGTAGAAAATTAAGCCCCATGAAACACAAGATTCTACTTCAGAAGTCAGACTTTGGAAACATTGGTTTGCTTGGCAGTGAACAGTGATTTAGAAGTAGAAGTTATTTTAAAAAGTTAAATAGTTATACTAAACTTTTCCACCACCTTGTAGCTTCCCTGGTTACCATTCATTGCTTATTTCCTGGTTGTTCTTACAGACGGAGTCCTTGTAGAGAAAATGTGCTGTCCTTTGAATAGTATCCCTCCTGCCACTTTAAATTTTTTTCGAGTTTTGTTTTTCTTAGTTATAGAATATATATGTACTTTGAAGATCTTTTCCATTGCAGAGATAAATTTTATGGACATACTTTTTTGTGGTCTTTATTCTTATGACAGTGTAGTTTATGGCTTGGAAGAATTTTTTTCTTTCCCAGTGTATCTTGTATGGTGTAGCCATCAGATTCTCAGTTTAGCATTATTAGCATCCCATTCAAATCCAAGGCATTCTCTTGCCCTGTTCCAGATAGGACATTGGAAATGTCTCTATTTTTTACATACTCAGGATCAGAAAAACTGTTTCCCATTCGGAGGGGTCAGTTTCCAGAGAAATGGTTTTAGCAAGGCTCTGATAATTTATGAAGTGCTGTGAGTTTGTTTTATTATAAAAATAATTAATGAGTACAGGTTGGATATAAAGAATTCAAATAACATGGAAATCATGTACAAAGTGGAAGTCCTTGCTAATCAATCACCCCAAATTTGTAACCATTTTGGCATGTATGTGTTCTTCCAGTAGTGTGTATTTATGTATATGGATTTGTTTATTTTACATAGATATTTTTCTTCTTCTAGAACTCCACAGTCTGGTAATATAGCCATTAACTACATGTGCTATTGGTTTCCCTGCTATCTGAAATTAGAGCATTCCTGTAAAACCTTTTGTAAGCTGAATTGGTATAAAGTGAAGAAGCACTTATCATTAATTTATATGGCAACATTTTGAGCATTCCCAGACCCAAAAAATAACCTACCAAACCATACCAAATAACACGTAAAACCTCAAGTACGACTAACATATAGTAAAAGCAATGCCACTTTTCACTGTCCAGGGTGTGCGCTGCCTCTGTAACAAACAGCTCGTTGCAAAACATACACTAAAAGCTATTTTCACTTTTTTCGTAAAAGTGGAAATCCTCTTCGTATTTCTTTCAGTTAACAAAAAACAGGTACTAATGTAGATCTTTCCTAAAAGTGAAGTGGCTTAATGTGAACTTCTGAAAAGCAGGAGATACCTGTCTGGAAATAAGACTAGTCTGAATCGTGATTTGCTTGAAATTTAAAATACACACCAGATTTTGAAGATTAAATATAGGGAGAAAAAAGTGTGAAATATCTCAGTAATTTAAAAAATATTGAGTATGTGTTCAAAAGACAACATTTTTTAATATGTTGAGTTAAATAAAACGTTAAAATTCACTCCTTTTTAAACATGGCTACTAGACATTTTAAAATTATATATGTGGTTCACATTATATTTCATTGGACAGTGCTATACTAGAACCTTAGGTTAGAACAGAATTCTAAGAAATGTGAAATTCCCTGAAATCTTAAATCATAAAACTTCACTGTTATAAAGATTTAAAGTTACTTTTTTATATGTAGAAGCCTCAAACTGCATAAATATAATTGTGACCCATAAAAGTATCTTTGTTTATATAAACAAATGTGATAGCCAATTTATGGAACTTTTATTTCTTTCCATACATTTAACTGCTCCTTTTTTGCCTCCAGTTTTGGGTTAAAAGTTAATATTTGTAAAGAGAAAGAAGGGAGCTTCTTTCTAGTGTGAGCACAATGGCATTGGGGAGAGGCACTTCCTGAACCCTGTATATCTTCAGATAGCACTGACCAATGTAAATCTTGTTTTTTGGTACTTCTTTCCTAAAAGGGGACATCAGTCTTTACCTTTAATCTTAATTTAGGTTTATTAGATGTGAGTGATATTTTCATTATTAGATACAGTTTTAAGTGAAGGTCTCTGGCATATGTGGATAGAAAGTGATTTAGAACCTGTTGAGACAAAGGAGAGCTGTTAATATTCACATCTTAAAGTAAATGTCTGAAGCTAGTAAATATATACATATATATGTTTGTAATTATAATAATATAGCATGTATTTATTTACAGAAATCTCCAATGACCTTGGATCTACCTGGATAACTATAGATAACTTCTTGTTGTCTCTAATAATAATAATATCATTTACCTTACATCTTTCTTGGTGCAGGGTCGGACATAATACATAGTGTAGTTGCTGGTATTACCACATATTTTTTAGCACACTCCCAGTATCAATGATGACAGTAAACCTCACAGAATAATTCCAGTTTGGCAATTCAGAATTGGTGTAAGGCCTCTGGCTGGTAACTTGACATTATTAATAAAGTATTGAGTGAACGATATACTTTTAACAAATTACAGTGGGTTTCAAGTTTAATCACATCACTTGACTGCTCCTTCGAGGGGATTTCTTCAGTGAAAAATAGGTGGGATTACAGACAGTGTGTAGGGCATTGATCAGAGCAGCACGTGACATGCTGGAGTGTGGTTCAGCGTGAGCATAGACTTAGATGAAAAACTGTCCATCTAGGTAGCTGTACTTTAGGCCTCAAAATGAGAGCTTGAACAAGGTTGTAGCTACATGCAGTATTGATGCTTTGGCTTCCCCAGCCAGCAGTGACAAGCCAAGACAGGTGATTTTGCAGTACCTACTTAATTGAGTGAGTTTGCTGCCTAGAGACATGGCAAAAGGACATTGCTTTTATTTTCATTTTTTTAGTTACTAGCATTAACTCTCTCCTGCCACCCCTTTCCCCACCTTCGCTGAGTGCTTTTCTTGTTGACATATTCTGAATTTGTTGCCTATTCTGGGATGTGGTCCCGTAAGACTTGGTTTTTGGTATCATCTAGTTTATTGACATTGTTAATTAACTTTTGTCCAAGTATAGAACTAAGTTTACTAAATCTTAGTAAAAGATGGAAACTTCAGAAATTAACCAGCATAAATTCTGGAGACAATTTAACATTTTTATTGTATACTTTCTTAAACTATCTGGTGTCTGAAATTGAGCTTTTTACGGATAAGCACAAGGGGTTGGTTATAGGAGAGTTAACCCAGACTACCTGGGTTAAAATTCTGGCCCCACTGTTCATTAGCTTTATAGCCTTGGGCAAATTACTTAAACTCTCTCAACCCATCTCATCTGTAAAGAGGGTATAATAATAGTAGTAGTAGTACCTCCTAAGGTTCTTATGAGGATTAAGAACTAGTACATCTGAAGAATTTGAATAGTGTGGAGTGTAGTAAGTGCTTAATAAGTATTCTGTTTCCCCATTTGTATCTTCTTCAACATAAAAATACTATTTGGACTGAGTAACAAAAATTTCAAACAGGGGAAGAAAGAACAATGACATAGTCATCATCTAAAGTGAAAATTTCTTACTCTTATGTTCCATTATAGTAGTTTCTCAACTCTTGGCAAAACATTCTTCTGGATATAGTGTAAATCTTCTTAGGTCCTTGCTCAGGAGAGTTCAGTTCCACCCCATTGTTTCTGAGATATGTTCAGAGACCTCTTTCCTTGAGGTCTGCTTCCTTTCTGGCCTCATCTCCCAGGGTCCAGCTCTACATGTTCTCATCTTCTAGCCAAATTATACCAAACTGCACTACTCTCTTCCAAATAAAACAAATTATAGAATTTTACATTCTGTAAGTCTTTTGTGACTCAACTAGTATAAAACAAAAAAAAAGTACATTAATATGCAACTTAATAAAATAGACATATAGAAAAGGTAGAGTGTGGTAAAATGCCTTTTTCTTTTTAATTCTTCTGTTGTATGATAATGAGACAAGTTGAAAACTGGTTCATTAGTGTATCAATGAATTTTCCAGGGTTTTCTAAAAAATTAAATGTACAAGCGTTTTTAACATGCCATTTTGCACTAGATTAACTCCAGTGAATGAGCTTTCCATCACTTCCAGAGAAGTGTAAGTTACAGTGTTACATTTCTGTTCAAAATCATTAAAATCCTAAGACCAGTAAGCTATAGAATTCCTTATTCAATAGATTCGAGACTCCATGATAAGAATCTTCAAAGAGGGCCACCCCTGTTTATGCCAAGTCCTTTTGCACCATTGTCAAAAGTTAAAATAATCAAAGCCATTGGCTCTTCCTGCTGCCACCTCTACTACTCTTATTATTGGCAGGGAGATGGATGACTGATTATGTTCCTAGCCCTTAAAGGAATTGAGAGCCAGTGGTCCCCTATGTCAGGTTATACTTGCCTTCTTCCTCTCTGTCCTAACCAAATAAAGGTCCCCTGGCATCATGGGGATCTGCTTGGAGATTTCACCATAGGTTTGGCATTAAATTAGACAGTGGCAGGGAACAAGGAGACACTAGATCACATTGAAGTGCCATATCGGTCATTGCTTCCAGTGTTATATGCCTGTGGATTAGGAATCCAGCAAAATATGGCTTTGGCTACAGTCTTCCTAGTATGACTGATATTTTAGTGAGGTCCTTTTTCATTCATCTGTTAGCATCACAGGATATTCTTAAGTTGACTATATAATTTTAATTCATAAATCCTTATATTAAGGAAAACTAAAATTTTAGTGTTTGCATTTGTTATTATTTCTCTTCTTTACCTAGAAACGGTGGAAAGAACTTTCTAAAGAAGACTTATGTCCGGCTTTTGATCATTCACCAACCAAAATAATGACTGAAAAATACAATGGGAATAGGATAGGCCTAGAAGAAGAAAAACTGACATGTGACAGATATACAGGATTATCCTCTAAAATTCAAGATACTATGGAGGAGAACAGTGAGAGGTAAGAATGACATGGTTGAAAAGAAGAGGCTTCATTTTAAAAAGATCAGTAGATGTGAACTAATATAGACCCTTTGTTTATTGAATTAATGTATTCACTTATTTATTACCTAAGAGTATTCAAGTAGTTTATGATAACATCGATCTCAAAGAACTTTTAGTCCTATTAAGAAGCCAGTACTTATAGACAGACACCAGTTGGAAAATGGTTTAACAAAATACTAATTGAGAACAAAAGTGAATATAATTAGATATGAAATATATAGTATGGTACAGAAAATAAATGATATGAATACCTGCCATTTGTACAGTTATGTAGTACTATATAATGTAATTAGTAATATGTCTTTAATAAAATTAGAAAATATTTAATTGACTCTTAAAACAATTCCATTATGGGAAGAAGAAGAAAGTTTGTTTTGTTTTGTTTTTCAAAAGAATTACATAAAATGCTCTTACATACTTTTTGAGTTTTGAATCCATATGAATGTGTAAACTATTCAGTTTTTTAAATTTAAAAAAAATTTCTGAAGCTCTAATTATCTCACACATTAGGAAGCTGTTATCCTGAGGTGTGAGTCACTTAGCAAAATAAATGAGCTCTTTTACTTTCTCCCTTTGGTATCTCTGAATGACTTTTTCTTTTTGTCAAATATACTTTATATTGTGGGAAATTTTATGTTGTTATTTGTTATATTGGCTTCTTGGGATGTGCTATGAAAATCATTACGGTCTCCTACACATAAGGCTTCACTTCCATATTTCCCTAATATAAAACTCACCTGTAATTTTATAAAAGGTAACATTGCAATATGTAGTACATATGTTATTACATTGAAAAGTTTATTATGACTTACCACTACTCCTTGTTTGTGGCTTTAGAGGTTTTAGACTACAAATTAAAGCATAAAGTTGTTTATTTTTTCTTTCACCTTAAATATGCTTTTATATCAAGAAATAATATTGTTATAAATTATCTTTTTTAGTAATAAGATTCTCAGGTTCTTGATGTTGTTGTACGTAGTTTTGGCTAGTACTTTTTGGCTAGTACTATTTGCAGAATTAAATTCAAAACAGGCTTGATAATAGAGTCAGTGCCCTTAGTATTTCAGAGGTGTTCAGTTTTAATCTTTAAGGGCACAGGCCAGCTATATTAACACATCTACATTAACATACAACAAGGTAATCACTCGTCCACTTTGACAATACAAAGTAAATCAGTAAAACCACTCAGGAGTTACAGAGTGATCGCAGAAGGTGGATTTGGGGGTTGAGAGCAGCAGCATATGCATATATGGTTCTCTTCTTTACAGGATAGGTGAGACCAGAGCATGTTTGAAAGCAGAAGGTGGATCCCAATGGGAGAGTTAAGGATTGTGAGCAGAAGGAACAAGGTTAAGAAAAGCAAAAGAACAAAATAAAGATTACTCTAAAAAGTTTTGTTGTCCAGACCTAATAAATTTTAATATTGATCTACAATTTTGCATTAGAGACGACAGTAAAATAAACCAAAATCTTATAAAAAGGATTTCAGTTTCAGAGGAATAGAACACAATACTTTCTTCATTTTCTTTATTAAATATCCTCAAAATCCATTTTTTTTCATATTGAATGTCACAGTCCCATAGTCATGAAATAATTGAGTTATAAAAAGCATTTTTGAAATAATAGAATACAATAAAATAGAATCAGTTAAATTACAGAATAAAATAGGTCAGAGCTTCACAAATAATAACTGCTTTAACATTTTCATATATATACATGTTATGTAAATTATGTATATTTATATATAGTATACTATGTATATGTTTCTGTGGTTACTCTGTTGTGATGGTGAGATATTTCTTGCTGTAGGTTGCTGTCAAGTTTTGAAAGCAGTGTTCTCAGTTATAGTGCAACCCATAAACCCAGATCACTGAGAGTGGAGAACAATTTAGTTAAATGAAAAGTCAGATTATTTGGATCCTTCCCCTATGTATTTGCATAGTTAAACGACACCCTTTGAGACATGTGTTGGCAATAGCCTTCTGTGTGTGTGCCACCATGGAGAATTTCACATGGTCATTTATGGGCAGGGGTCCACAGGGGGCATTCCCTGCCAGTTTGTGGCTTACATTGTATAAACATACGGGAAAACCTGGCCTGGTCCTATTTGGCATGTTAATTTCTTTAGGCCCAACTATGTAAAAAAAGATTTTATTGAATCTAAATGAGAATAGTCCTTACTCTGGAAATGCATTCTTAAACTAAGTAATGGCATCCCCTGGTACTTGTATTCCATTCATGAATACGTATTTATATGTATAGTACATTTTTGGAAAGCCAAAGCCTCTTTTATTTTAAATGGGAAAAATTGTGTGTTCTCAGCCCAAACAAAACCATAATCAGTTTCCCCCCAAATCATAAAAATCCTCTTAAATGCCTGTTTAACAGTATTTAAAGCATAATTATATAATCATGTAACACTCAGCGAACTCATATTTGGTTTATATGGTAAATGACAATATTGGATAAAAATTATAATTATTTTCTATACTGTAGTGTTAAAGATTCCACCAAAATTACAGCCTAGTTGTTGGTGGCCCCAAGCTCCTGGCAGAAGCAAATACAGGAACCCATGGGCAGGAGCTCTATATTCTTTCATATTTTATGTATGTTTTGCCTACACTTGAATACAACTTAAATTTTTTTTGCTAGCAGTTACCCACATATTTGTTATAGAGAATTTTCATTTGAGAGAGTGAATTCTGGGTAACAAATTTTGCAGGTCATTATAGCCAATATTCACAGCCAGAGAGATCTGTGTATGTAATAAGTAAAAGAAAAAAAATAAAAAATAAGTTAGCAATCACTACAGAGCATACAGAGATAAGCAAAATAAAGTCTGCAAGTTGCTAATATATTATAAAACAAGAACTCAAATTAGCAGCATAAGTTATTTGTCATAAATGCCATAAGATAAGAATAGAAAGGTTCTGGGAGATGAGAGGAGGGAAAATTGAAGAATAGAATTGAAATGAGAGGACCAGAGAGAAGAGAAGGTTTCTAGTTTTAAGAGGAACAAATTCAGAGAACAGCAAAAAACCCAGTTGGGCAAGAATGAAATTGTGCGTAGCAGGAGAATATTGGAAAGATTTTACATGGGCGTGTTTTCAGTTCTCTTGTGTATATACCTAGGAGGGCAATTGCTGGGTCATATAATAACTCTATGCTTAACATTTTAGGAACGGCTAAATAATCTTCCACAAGTACATCATTTTATATTCCCACCAGTAGTATTTGAAGGTTCCAGTATTCCAAAGATATTTAACATTGATAAAGTTATCTAATAATAGTTCTATATTCAAATTTCTCTAGTTGTCAAAATTGTCACATAACTTTATTGAGATATATTGAAGTAGTTACATACCATAAAGTTCATTCATTTAAAGTATACAGTTCTGTAGCTATCACCATATTCTAATTTTGGAATATTTTCATGATCCCAGACTCTAGCTATTTAAAAAAAAATAATTCAAGATCTAACTGAGGATCTTGCATATTGTATATAGTTAACATGATTCTTTAGTCTCCTTCAATCTGGAACTTTTTTTTTCTTTTTTTTTTTTTCTTTTTTCCCACTTAACATTGTCATTTTTGCAGCTTTTAGACTATAGTTGCCTTTTAGAATGCCCTACAATCTGGATTTCTCTGATGATTTCCCATTATTAAATTCAGGTTAAACATTTTGGCTAGGGGAAAACATCGGCTCTTAATTCAGTAATAGAAACTGAAAAGTCATTTAAGATTTTTAATCAAGCTACATGATTAAAGTTATACTTTAGGAAAATTACCATGACGATGTTATATTTGAAGGCAGAGAAACTGTTAGGTTTTTGCTGTGATATAGGCATTGGTAATTTACATGTTGCCATTGGCCATTCTTGTTTCTATAGACCTAGGACCATGTATCTTGGGAGTCAAACAAAAATGCTATATTGAATAGGAAAATGGGAGCTAGAAATATATATGGACAAACAGAGCAATAGGTACTCCCACAACAGACTATTCATAGAAATATTAAGGTGATAGCTTTTATTAGAGGCCTTTGTCAAAAATCAAATGTAAACACTAAAAGGGACCAGTTGCTAGGGGACCCACTTGTCTTTCCACTTCTTCTGGCTAGTTAGCAAAGAAAAAGAAAACTGACAGTGACTAGTTCACATTTCATGAGAAAGCATCATGCTTATTTTCATGTCCCACCAAAAGTATTAATAAAAAATTATACCAGAAATTGTCACTGAATTATCAGAATACATCTCTGGACCATTTAGAATATTGAGGGTTTTTTTTCCTTTTTTTTTTATTGCACGTTTGAATGAGTTGAAAAATGTGTGTAGGGGCTATAGATATTTGAGCTTAGGTCCTCTCTATTAGAGTAATTAAGTCTAACCAGCAATTCCTTTTATTTGTTTTTATTTATTTGTAGTGTTCTACGGAAACGAATTCGAGAAGACAGAAAAGCTAGCACGGCTCAGAAGGTGCAGCAGATGAAACAGAGGCTAAATGAGACTGAACGAAAAAGAAAAAGGTGGTTATATTGGCAACCTATTCTCACTAAGATGGGGTTTGTGTCAGTCATTTTGGTTGGTGCTTTTGTAGGCTGGACACTGTTTTTTCAGTAAAATGTCCTATGAATTTTGCCCAGCAAGCTTCTGCATTAGTAGTTGACAATGTTGCATTAATCTTAAGGGTTTGTCTGTTAGCAAACTCCTCATACCCAAAAAGTAGCGGTAGAGTAGACACCAACCAGATAATTGATGTAGTCAGTCCTCAGCCCAACATCTCAGGGCGCTGCCCCCAAAATGTAAACGGCTATCTAAAATAAAGACTTTAATGCCTGTTAAAAACTGGTACATTTTGCAACTGTATTTATACATGTTAAGTGTAACATATATCCTGACCAGATTGAGAAATCCTTTATCACAAGAATTTGGTTTTTTTGAGGCTATATTGATTTCATAACCTGCACTTGATATAAGCAATAAGTATCATGGTTTTATCTATATTATTACTGGAAAGAAAATGACCTTTAAATAATGCATGTAATGTATAATGTACTGTTGACATGGACATCAACATTTTATATTTTTAACCATTTCAGGGTAAATATATTTTATAAGTACCTATTTAATCTTTTGTAGTTAAATGTACTTTTTTAAAAAGCTCAATTTGAAAAATCTGTTACCATAAAAAAATTAATTGTATGTTGATTCAGTTGTACTGGATACATTTTCATCAAGAGAAGTTTGATATGAGCAGTTAGAACTCTTAAGTAATTTTACCTTGTATTTGCATTTCTTTTATGTTTTACAGTTTTCCTAAATTTAAAAAGAAAAACAAACAAAAATTTTCCCTAAAAATATCTTTGAAAATGCTCTTTACTGGCATAGTCAGGTAACAGGTGGTCGAGACTTTGTAGAGAAATTGGTTTCTGTAAAGCCCATTATTAATACTGTTTATTTTTCATGAAAATTGAATGTAACTACTCTAATTTATAATTGAGGTAAATAATGATTTAGGAACTAAATATAAAGAGCAGTATTTTACTATCCATGATATCAGTTTACAAGGACTGAAGTTTTGAAGTAATTTTTTTCGAATTCTTTCTACTTCAATAAATAGTATGATGACGTATAAACTTTACATTGTCCCTTTAACTTCTTAATGGGTATTTTAAAAGTATATTGTTTAAATGAATTTAACTGCTCATTTGAATGCCAGCCTTCTTCAGATCCCAGTGTTCCATTAAGTGTTTAACTTGTTTAACTTAAACTTTAAATAGTTATTATAAATTTGATTACCGAAATAATGAAATCACATTATTTTAGTGGTTTTCAAATTAGGCTCAATGGATTTCTAAGGGGTCACCAGGAGGTGGTAGGAAGGACTCCAAGCTACCACCCTTTTTAATCAGACCATCTCTCCTTTATCTGTTTTATATGTTACATAAGATTCTGCATGAGGTTCAATTAAGAGGTCAGTTACAATTTTAAAAAACAGTTTGAAAACCATTGTTATAGGTAGATATGTTGAATTGATTTGAGTATCCTTGAATGTATTAAATTATGCTGCAAGTATGAAAACAGGATGTAGGTGGTACTACATATTAAATAAATTTGTGCCTGTGTCCTAATTCAGTATTACTGTGTCCAGTAACCTTTAAATGGAGAGGAGGTAAGGAGGACATTGTCTTTATGTCTGTCTGCATTAAACTTGTGTTCAGGCACTAAGGCCTTTATGTGTTAGATCATTATTGGTTTAAAATATTTCTTTCCAATTTGTCTTGCTTTATCTTTGCTAAAATACAAGATATTATTATGCAAGTCAAATATGGATAGACCATATTAAATTTCCCATTGACGATAGCTTTGCTTTAAATAAAAGAAAAGGTAAAGACTTAAAACAGATGCTGGTAATGATGCACATTGCCTGATTGGCATGGTAATTGTGCTTCATTGGATTCAGTTTTGCAGCTTTGCTTTTTTATCTGCTATCTGTCTTTCTGGGTGGTGTTTGTTGTAATATATTTTTCAGATAATAGTGTAGTAAACATTTGTTGATGAATTTCGTCAGGGGTTAGTCATCTTACCTCCTTCAAGCAGATCCTTTACAATAGTGTGTTAAGTTTTTACCAGTAACAAGTATTTTTGGTGGGTGCTATATAGTAATTGTTGAATATATATGTCAACATGATGTGGTGCCTGTGGTCATCATCCTGACCCTTTATTAAGTGAGGTGTACTAGTCAGAGAAAAGGACACAGACATGGCTCCTGCCTTCTCAGTAATAGCCAGAGGAAAAGTTAGCAATTCATAATGGGTTCTACATCTTTACAAAATCCGTGTATCCTTAGCTCTTCATAATATTTTCTAATTTAAACAAAGTTTAAGAGTCAGTTGCATAGTTTGACTTTAATAAGGTTGTATTATTTTTTAATAGATTAAGACAGAAAAAAAAAAGATGTTTTAAATAGCCAGAGGCTTTATTATTTACATTAATAAAAGAATATTTACATTAATGTATTAGTTCATTTGTGTTTATATCTATCCCTGCTAATAAACTGACCAGCAGCCTTTGATTTAATGCCATGTTCTCTGGCTACAGCAGCTGGTTATGCACTCATTTCCAAGTTCAGTCAAGTATTTTATGCTACCTTACTACTGATTTTTATCTATACTTGCACATATATGTACAAGTATAATTCTCCACATTTAGTTTATCCATATGTAAAATTAAAATAATACCTTATTCCTGAATTCTCGAAATGTTAAAATACAATATGTACAGTGCATAGAGAACTTTAGAACAATATAAAGACTGTTTCTCATATTCAGAGGATATTTTATGTATTCATTCTGTCCTTTTCCTCCTCTGTCTTTTGGTCCATTTTACTATGTATTAATATTTCTACCAAGGAATGAACAGGAAAAGAGAAAGGAAGTTAAAAAAAATGATTAAAAAAATAGCTCTGCTTAACAGGTATGTCAGAGGAAGGAGCTGTAACTCTTAAGTTAATTTTATGTACACTTGTGCTTGTCCTCTTTGTTTTAAATAAACTTTTAAACTTATTTTATTTAATTTTAAACTTTTAAACTTTTATTTAATTAAAAGAATTGATGATGTGAATCAAAAAAATGTATATTGGTTTAAAAAGTAGTTTATGACATGAAGCGGTCCACTGGTTTTAATTCAATTCCTTTCTTGCTTTCTGCATCAATTCAGAGTGATGATTGGTACCATTTATTGATCATTTACTGTGTGCTAGGCACTATGCCAAGCACTTGACATATATTATCCTATTTAATCCTCACAACAAACTTTTGAGGTAGGTATTGTTGTTATTAAGTAGTAATCAGCCTGAGACTTGAGATTTCTACATTCTTTTATGGTGCTATCATTGAAAAGTCTCTTGTGTAGAATATTTTAGAATTAGATAATTCTCAAAGAAAGGCTTAACCTTCTATAAGTTAGTTGCCTCTTAGAAAAACACCTCTGACTAGATTCTATATAGATAGGCCAGAACCTGATTATGTTAGAAATATTTTGATTAATCATTGTATATTCTATTTTAATGAGTACGTACATTTCCAAAGTGCCTGTCTGGTTATTGTACAGAGTTTTAAATCTAGTCATCCTTGATAATGACTTTTAGTCCTATAGTTTTTTTTTTAAATGTAGTCTGTAAGCCTAATGTCATTCTGTGTGTCATCCATTTCTTCCTGTGTTCAGGAAAGCGTCCAGGAGGTGCACCTTCTTTCAGCATTGATTTGTTTTTCCTTCCAGCGAGTCCATCTGTGTTTGTCAGTGGAGTAGAGAGTGTGGGTCTCACAGTCTCTCCCGCACGCTTTAAAAAACCCTTGCTTGGCTTTGACTTACTTAGATGATAGGGGCACAAAATCTTACAAATAAAATTTTTAAAAATAGAAACATAGTGTTTTTACACTAATAAAGGAAGTTCTCACTTAAAATATGGGTCTTGGTCATTCTTTGGATCTTTTGTTCTAGAGTTGACCATTTTCTTTCATCTTCTTCCCTAGTTCATTTGTTTGGATTTGATTCCATTTCCCTTATACTTATCTTCAAAGCATTGTTTATGGAACAGCAATACCAACAGCCCCCACAACAATGGATATGTTAGAAATTACAGCCATCTTTTCCTTTGACTATAACTGATAACATGGCTTGACGGGAAGAAACTCAGGTTGTGTAGCTTATAATGCCTCTTCTACCCAGAAATCCTCAGTCCAGATACTATACATTTATTGGCTATATTCCATGTACCTGGCCATAATGTAGCCATTCCATTGTTCATCTAGATTCGGGGATTTGACCTTTTAAGACTTGGAAATTTTATGCTTTCCACTTTGTTAGATAGTGTTCTAAAGAAAAACCTTCTAGGAAAATGGTATGGATTTAGCTCTCATTTTTCCCTCAGCAGTAGGAATTTTCTCAATATTCATCACATTCAGGTTGCTCCAAGAATGGCATTGAACAATTTTGTACAAGTGTTTTCTCTCAACACTCTTCAAGGAAAGGGTTATCTCCTTTGACTACTTGATTCTGGAAACTTCTTTGGGGAGAATTTTTCCTGTCACTACTGACCCTTTTCTCATGTCATGTGCCGTATACTCCATGACAGAGCATTGCCAGGTGTAGGCAGTGAGTCAGACAAGCCCTGCTTTGTTTGAGAGGCTTTGTCTTTATCAGGAACACCCTAACAATGAGAAAATTTTAAGAGCTCTGACCATATCTGTGCAGTTCATTGAGAGAATGAAAAGTACAATCTTTTGAACTCTTTCTATTTTAGTTTTAGTTTAGAGTGGAATATGGAAATTATAGAATTTAGTGAGGATGTTACAGAGTCAAATTTTGTCTGGTTTTCTAGTACCTAGTATGTTTTGAAGGAAACATAAGGAAAATTGCATAGGATTTTTTTTCCTTATAGAGACTGTTTCTTAAAGAAAAGCATCAATTCTTTATTGCTGCTCTAATTTGGCATAGATGTTTTATACACATGATGATGCTGATATTTCAAGTTACTACTATAAAAAAATTCAAAATTACGACTTATTTTGAATTTGGTGAATTCATGAGAGGGAAACTAGGTAAGTTCATTTTGTCTATAAAGCAGTGTTTTGTTCAACTTAGATATTTTTTTAGTCTTTTCAATAATATTTGGTGGCAAAATATTTTGGGTGCAGTTTTGACTTTCTGTTACTTCAGGTGTGGAGCCAGCTTGGGAAGATTTTGTCTGTAAACGCAGTCCTTGTATTCATTCCAGCATTAGGACAGTTGGCAGTATATGAGGGCCGCTTCTCCAAAGAAAGTGCAAACAGGGCTAATTTCATTTTGTTTAATTTGCTTGAACTCATTTTACTCTTGCCTTGTTAAATAAAACAGCAAAAAAAAAAAATTCAGGTGAACATTTTTTTTTTCCTAAAATGAAGCCCATTTGTCTTTTCAGTCTTGCAAATAAATACAGTCTTAAAGTAGTTAAGACTACCATTGATTTCATCTTATTTTCTTATCCCCCAGAATAATCCTTACAAAGAAAAAAATAAGTGAATTTTAAAAAACACTGCCAAGTTCTTATAATTGTTTTAAATCATAGTTCATCCTTGGTAAGTGTATCTTTAACACCCTGCTGGGAAAGACAACATTACATGTTACACAACTACAGTTCCACCAATCAGTTTAAATACATAACCTAAATTTAACCCCAGAATGCCTCTTTAGATACATCACGTAACCCCAATTTTCAGATAAGAAAACTGAGTCAAAGGATAAGTAACTTGTCCAACATTGCACAGCTAATACATGACAGAACCGAGATTCAAACTCCAATCTAGAATTCCAGTGACTCTAGATCTTATACTTTTTCCATTCTGTCACACTGACTCTGTTTTTTTTGCAATATTTAAACCAAATATTTAAGTGGGAAAACATCAGACAACTACTTTTGCCTGTTAAAATTTAAAGTAACCCTCTATTTCTTAAGTGAAACAAATCAGATGTGTTTTCCTCAAAAAATTGTTGTGAAACAGTTTAAACTACTACTAAGCCCGAAAAATACTGGAATATGAGAATATTCTCTAAACTGTTATTTCATTCATTTTGGTTGGTTGGATTAAGTTTCTTTGTTTCAATGAGCAATTTTCTGAATGCATGTGAAATAAATATGTATTTTGCAGCAATTAGAATCATTAAATACCTTTCCTTCAACCACTTGGGTTCAGGATTACTACAGATCTCTGTAGTGAGTAGCCGTAGTAGGTTTTTTTTTAAATACACATTTTATTATTAGTTTCAAGTATACAGTACATTGGTTAGATGTTATGAAGCAACCCCCCGAGTACTCTATCACGCATCTGACTCTACACGTAGCCATTCCATTACTGCCGATTGCACTCCCTATGCTGTGCTCCCCATCCCCATGGCCATCTCTCAACACTAATTTGTACTTGAACCCTTCACCTCTTCCTCCCAGCTCCCAACTCCGCTCCCCTATGGCAGTCATGAGCTTGTCCTCTGTATTTGTGAGTCTGTTTTCAATTAGTTCCTTTTGTTCGTTAGATTCCACAGTCATAGTAGTTTTTGTGATCCACAGGTATCTAATCAATGCTGAAAAATCAGAGAAAAGGGGTATTTAGAACACCAAGGCGCTTGATACTGTTATTCTTTACTTCAGTAGAAGGAGCCAGTAGTCATCAGGAAGCTCAATTTGCAGTATTTTGGGGTTTTTGACATTTGAGGTAAATATGTGGGTATGGTTTATATTTCCTATTTACATATGTGGAGATAAAATAATGACAAGCATTTGGAATTTTTCTTGTCATGGGGAAGTTGAGGGAAGAATGGAAAGCACATTTACCTCAAAAGTTTAGCTATTTGCAAATATTGTGAAATAACATCAAAACTCAACTGCCCTTAAAATAGTTGTTTTATCTGTCTATCCCTTGTTTAAACTCTCATTTTTCTTTACTTTTTGGCATTAAAATAACTAAATCTGTCAATTACTTTGTCTGTGTTTTCTTTTATATTGATAGTAACTAAATCATGTCACTTCAGTTCTATATTGCTATAATTGTTAGTATTATCTTTTACACCTACAAAAAGTATGCTGCTAACAGTCCATGATTTAAGGATATGAGCCAACTTTATGTTCAAACATTACATTAATAATATTTTTAGCAGTATGATTCAGTGGAAGTCCAAATTGGATTAGAGTTTTGAAATGAATGAATGCCAAAGGGTTGGTAAGTCTAGCACATACGATATAATCTTGCTAAACTGCTGTGGATACATTTTATTTTAATCTGTCTGTCAGTATCTCACATGGAGGTCATTTCTTGAGTAATACAGGATGACCCTAACAATTCATAATTAGTAATTCTTGAACAAGAATATATATAAATTATGGTGTTTTAACATGAGTCTATCTCACACTACCAATCAAGTACTTTAACAGTTTTACCAAGATAATAGTGAAGCACTTAGTATGGTTGAATGTGATATGTTGGAATGTTTCTTGGTTGCCTTTTTAGTTGTTAGTCCTTTTATGTTTGTGTGTATCTGTGTATGTCTGTGTGTTTGGTAAATATGAATCGAATAGATGACTTCTTATTTTATGTTTTAGGCCAAGATTGACAGACACCTAAATATTCATGACTTGAGAATATTCTGCAGCTTTAAATTTTGAACCATTGATGTGCAAAGCAAGAACTGAAGCCCACTCCGGAAACTAAAGTGAGGCTTGATAAACCTGTAGATTGCCTCACATTTGTCTGTTTACAAAGTAAACTTTACATCCAGGGAATGAAGAGCACCACCAGCAGAAGACTTTGCAGAACCCTCTAATTTGATGTATTGTTAAGTTTTTTAATGTGTGTATGAAATGTGGAAAGATGTAAAGGAAATAAATTAGGAAAGACTACTTTGTATTGTACTGCCATTCCTATTGTATTTTTATACTTTTTGGCAGCATTAAATATTTTTATTAAATAGACTATGTTGGTTTGTGTGCATTACCTTAGGACAGTCCTGCTTCAAATAATGTTTTCCTAAGGATTTACTCAAATTTTTATAGCAGTTGACACTTAAATTGAAATTGGTTCATAACACTGGGTAATTGCTTCTTTTAACATTTCTTTAGTTACCTAGCATCAATAGTCTTTATATCATTATAAGTTAGTTGAAAACAAGTTATTTTGTTTTTTGAAAAAATATTAATATGGATAGTGATCTTTAAATAAATATAGCAACCCAATGCAGTTTTTAAAATCACACTTTTTCTTATGTTAGACATGCTTTTCCCAAACATTTCCTGTTATAAAGAGACCAAAGATTCTTTCCTAAGTGAAGTCTTTTGACTTCTTTACCATCTAATTTCCCTGTTAAGTTATGGGTTTGGTGTATGTATCCAGTTGTCAGGTTATTGGTTATACTCGTGTCCAAAGACACTCAAGCCTCTGCGTTAAACAAGCATTGCCTTAACTATATAAACAACTCAGTTTTTGTTTGCCATCTATGTAAGTTTTATAACACTGTTCATTAATACATCTATTTCATCTTATAAGATTTTAATAACTCACCTTATGTTTTTTCTTGTTTTCCAGGGTTTTTACGTCTATTTTAGGAGTAAGAAAACTACTATGCTTGTTAAATCTTTCCTTAAGAATGCATGAAAAGCTTATTATACCACAGAGTAGTACAGCAGAGATAATCCTCCCATCATGTCAACAAAGCTGCTTGAAAGCTCTCTGTACTCACTATCTCTATATCTGACTTTCTTTTGTATCACTCGAGAAATGACACAGAAAGGTCATCTTAGCTCATACTGTAGCCAGATACAGTTGACACTCTTCAATTCTACCTTATATGATTTGACGATGATATTAAGAATTCCTTCTCTGAAGTTTTCTTCTTAGACTTAGACTGCCCTCTGGGGTTGACTTCATCTCAGTCCTTTGCCTAACTCTCTCTCTTTCTCTGTCTCCCTCTCCCTCCCCGCCCCACTATGTTATCATTGACTATGGTTGTAATGTTATACAGCAGATCTCTACCGTACTGCCATCTGGATTAACTGAAATTTTATGCCCATTGATTAGTAACTCCCTATTCCCCCTCCCCCCAATCCCTGACCACTTCATTCCACTCTTGTTTCTGTGAATTAGACTATTTTAAATACTTTATATAAATGGAGTCATCCAGTATTTTGCTTCTCATGACTAGCTTGTTTCTCTCGGTGTAATACTCTTAATTGCATATTGCATAATTTTCTTTTTTAAGGCTGAATAGTATTCCATTGTATGTATATGCCACATTTTCTTGATCTCTTCATGTCAATAGACTTTTATATGGTTTCTACATCTTGACTGTTTTGAATAGTGCTACAGTGAACATAGGAATGCTAATATCTCTTCAAGGTCCTAACTTCAATTCTTTTGGATAAATAACCAGAAATGGGATTGGTGGATCTTGTGGTAGTTGTGTTTTTAATTTTGGGGGGAACCTCCATACTGTTTTTCATAAGAGCTGTATCATTATACATTCCTCGAACAGAGCACAATGATTCTAATTTCAACACATCCTTACTAACACATCTCTCAGGTTTTTTTTTTTTTTTTTTTGGTAACAGCCAGCTGGACAGGTATAAGGTAATATTGTGGTTTTTGTTGAGATTTCCTGATAATTGGTGCTGTTGTATGTCTTCTTTGGAGAAATGTCTATTCATGTCCTTTGCCCTTTCGTGGGTTACTGAAAGGGCAAAGTTGCTATTGAGCTGTGGGAGTTCCTTATATATTTTGGAGACCAATTCTCTATCAGATATATGGTTTGCCAATATTTTCTCCCATTCATTAGGTTACCTTTTCATTCTGATTGGTTTTATTCTGCCTGATTCTTGAGTATTGGATTTCCCAAGGACTCCATCTTTGGGCCTTTGGTTTTACTTTCAATGTACTTACCTTGGATGCTCTTATCTTTGCCCAAGTCTTTATTTATACTCCTGTTCTGATTATGCAGTTTCTTCAACTCCTGGCCGGATACCATTTCTGAGTTTTGACCTTAAATAGACAGATATTTCTTCAGCAAAATGGGTTTATTCAGGAAAAAAAGAATTGCATTTCAGGACATGTGGTCTCATGGTGAATCATGCACAATTCTAGAGAAACAAAAGAGAGGAATGCTCTTTTCTAGACTTGGTAAGGGCTGTTGTAAGCAGAGTCCATTGGAGGAAACAAAGTTGGAAGTATAGTAACTTTATTAGCTGAGTCATTGCCATCTCCCATTGGTTGAGGTATTACTGGGCAAGGAGGAATCTTTTCTTCCCCTACAGAGGTAGTAATGTATCATTTCCTGCTGGAAATTCAAGGTACATCTTCCTGTTGGGGTCAGTAGTGTGTGTTATGTGGCACGTGTAAGAGTTCTCTCTTATAGCCTTCTAAGTGCATTAAATGAATTTTCTGTTCATTTTTCATATTTCCCTTTTTGATCAAGAATTGTCCAAAAGCATCACTGATCAAGAGTCAGGTTTTTCCAGATTCACTGGCCTTTTGTCCCGCAATACCTGGAAGGACTTTTCCTGGTGACATGCCCCATGTCAGAGAGGAAGTACAAAGATTGGAAACCTATTATCACATTTTGGTAAGGAGGAGTAGAAGGAAGATCTCTCAGGCATTTCCCATCTAAAGTCTGTATTTTAGAATAGTGAATATGGCAAAGTACATTCAGAACTGAAAGAATTAAGTGCCTTGGGAAGACAATAACAGGAATAAAACATGAAGCAAACAGTATTTTTATCTCAAAAGAAACTGAAATAACATGTCAATAATACAACCTGTAGTTTGCAAATTCAGAGACTAGGAATTTGGATAAAAATTCAGTCAGTTAATAGTCTAGATGAAGACTTCTGTGAATTTTAAATCTTCAGCTTCAAGTCACCAGATAGCGCACAGGTCCGATCAGGGTTAGATACTTTCTCTATATGTGTGACATGAATCTGGGAGCCTGTTTCCTGGAGTATGGCAGCACCAGTTTGTTAGCAGTACCTGATAGGGGCCTTTCCCACAAGGTTCAAGAGAGTCTGGAAGTGTCCTTTTCAATAAACCTGATCTCTAGTTTGCAAAGTGTCTTCATCTCCCTGTAGTGTACCATGAAAAGATTGTTCTACCAGGATATGGGTAATCTTGATAGAAGCAATTTGGTCTTTGTAATATTAAGATATCTCATTTTATCATTTGTTAATCAAAAGAGATGGAGGACAGGTATACTGGGTGTCCTGTGACTATCTCAAATGGTGAGAGTTTTAAGTTACAAAGGGGGTGGATCTGGGATTCAGAAGGATCAATGGCAATGCTTTTGACCAAAGTATTTGAAAGTTCTCAATATGTTTTGCCAGTTGAATCTTTATAATGCTGTTAGTGTGATGGACTAAACTTGAGGATCGAGGGTGGCAAGCACAGTGAAAGTGTAATACAGCAAAACAGCACAGACTCACCTGACTGGTAAAATGGGTTCCCCAATCACTATGAGTATGAGAGGAGGTTCCCCTGGTAGGAATGGTCTTTTCCAAAAGGTCTTTAGCCATTAAAGAGGCAGTAGCCTATGTACAAGGGAAAGATTTAGTACAATGAGGAAACATACAGATCATGACTAAAATGTATGTATATCTATGACCATGAGACAGAGGAAGCCGTGTGAAATCCATTTGCCAAACCTCAAATGGTCCATTAGGCGATTTAAAATGGGAGTAGTGTGAATAGGCTTCCCTGGATTGTACTTGGGACAAGCAGTGCAAATGAAGTAGGCGCTTTTTGCAGCCTACCAATATTAATTGCCTCACCAATGCTGCTTCATGAATGCTATCATTTTGTCAGTGGATCAGTGCTTCAACGCATGTGTAGTAGTTAGGAGTGGGACTTTCAGTTTCTAGTAGAGCTGGGTTATTTGACTTGAATCAGAGCTTTCTCTTTCTATTGGACTAACAGTTGTTGGATTTCCAATTTTGTTTTTCCTTTTCTGAGGCCATTTGGGCTTCTCTAAGCCAATTCATTATCAATTTTGGGAAATATCCCCTTGGACCATGACAGAGGTTTGACTACTGTTGACTCCTTTAAGGGCGGCATTCCTTGCAGAAATGTCAGCAAGTTGATTTCCTTTAGCTTCCAAAAAGTCCAATTTAGAATGCCCTGGGATCCTAATATTAGCTAAACCAGCAGGTAAAAGTATAGTATCTAATATCTGAACATACAGGCCATTTTTAATTTTGTTTTCACTGGAAGTAAGGAAGCCACGTTGCTTCCACAGCATTCCAAATCATGAGCTACTCCAAAAGCATATCTGATGTTAAATGTGTGCAGTTTTGTCCGTGGCTTGGGTTCAGGCCTGTGTGAGTGCCCCTTGGCCCCTGGGTTTTCTCACAGTTAAGATAGGAGTATTACAGGGACTAGTGCAAGGGATCATGAGGCTCTGAGTCTTGTACCCAATTATGGACTTCATACCTTGAAGGGCTCCTATTCTGGGAAGGGGTTTGGGGGAATCTATTTGAATCTTGATAGGTGCACTGTGGATTCTGCCAATATCAGTTGAAGATTTCACCCATAAAGAGAATGGTAGCTGATCCATTAGGAACAAATGAATCATAATCCCACCTTCACCTATAGTGCCATTAGAAATGGAACAAATAAAAGATGTCAAAGGGCCATTTAATTCACCTGATCAGCAGTTTTGATGGCTACTGTCAAATTCTAGAATTATTTCTCCCTTTTGGAAGAAAGAAATTCCAGCATAATATTCTTCTAAAAGAGTTCTTTGACTACTAAATGAATAGGGGTGCAGGAACCAAGATGTCTGAAGCATATGTGATAATCTCTTTTCCAAAGTCCTGGCTCTTTGCTGTTAATAGCAGAAACTAGGAGATTTTTGGTTGCATATAGGGACCTTCATTTGCCAGAGTTGAAAATTAAGAATTTTAGTGGTTTTTCTTGCAGGTGATTCATCTCAGGTGTGAACAAGCTGATTTGCCAAATTGACCACATCTAAAGTGCACATGATCTCCCATGCTACCATGGTCTTTTTAACTAAAAGAGAAAGGTCTCAATTCAGCCAATTACTAAACATAGAATTAAAAGCTACCCAAGTAGAATCAACATCTAAAGGAAGACCAGAATTTTCTTTGAAAACAATCTGAAGAATAATAGTCATGAACAGGTTTATCAGATTTGTGAGCAAGACTGAATTTTTTCCAAACAATGGGCTTTGGGAAAGCCCTACGATTTGCCCAAGCCTGCTCATATAATAAATCAGGATTACAGCTCAGAGTAGCTACCCAACACTTAATTAAAGATTGTTGTAATTCAACCAAGAGTTTCTACTATCTACCAAAAATTATTGATACTGGTCCAAATTAAGTGAATTCTACAGTTCTAATGTGTCATCAATTATTAAAATGCAGAAATAGACTTCCTTCTATAGGGAGATAGAAATTTTAAAGGATATTAAGTGTGAAGATATACAGTAGAAAACTATACAGATATGGAAGAATGTTAATGAACAGTATTGAGCAAAGGGGAATCAATCATGTTGGAGAAGGAAAAATTCTTGGTGTTAATTAGCAAGAGTATAAAGTTGGTGAAATCAGGAAAATGAGTACTTTGTGAAGAGAACAAACCAAGGCACCAGAGAAAGTGGAAATAGAATAGCTAACCCACCTCTTATAGAGCTTAGGGGAGAGAGGAGAAGGCGCAAGGGGAGGCTTTGTGACGGGAGGCTCACTGAGCCCCAGGGACTATGGTCCCTGACTTCTCAGCCAAGCCATGTTTCTATTTCTATTCTTGGAAGCAGCTTGCAGTGCCTGTCTCAGCACGACTCAGTGGGCTGAAAGAGAGGCATGACAGAAAGAAACCAAATGAAACGTGGTGGCGGGGCAGGGAGGGGGGGACTACATTCCCCCACTCCCAACTGAAGAGATATAGAATCACATTTAGATGTGTTGCTGCTCAGAATAATGAGGCCCTATATGGAGATGTCAGCTGAGCTCTCAGAGAAGACCAGAGTCTCACACGAAGGAAAAACCAGTGTCTATATATGCAAGTGACAGTAGAATGGGTTAGGATGGCCTCATTATACAGTTAACAGCCCCAATGCAGTTAATCTTAAGCATGCAAATACTTCAGGGTCATGTAGCATATCAGTTAAGAACTATCTTACTAAATGGATTGGGAAAAAGAATGGCCTGTACAAATAGAAATTCAGATATATGTAGTTCAGGACTGATAGGACAACTCAGGGAACCCTATGCTATTTTTCTACACTATCACATCTGGTTCTTACTCTCAGTGTTATCTCAAGGTCCAAGGTAACTGTTGGAGCTTCAGTTATCACTTTCTCATTCCAGGAGAGCAGCACCCCTCCTGACTCAGTTGGCTTCCATTAAGCATGCCTCTCTGAAGTTAGCATTCCACTTTCACTTACATCTCATTTGCCAGTATGTGACCACATGCATTCAGTTAGTTGCAAGAAAGTCTGAATATTTCAGCTAGGCATATTGCTGCTTTGTTTAAAAGAAGTTCAGCCACCATACACACTCTAGGCAATAAAAATAAATCCATTACCCTTTTCTGCTGAGATTTAACCAGGAAGCCCAAATGCCTAATAAATGTGTTTGATTTGAGGGAAAATCACTCAGTACATTTCTGGGTACAATGTACCAAGTAGCACAAGAGAAACTGTCTATATTTCACCTCTGTGGTGCTCAAGCAATAATAACAGAATTCAAAATTGGAAGAATGGACATAGCACATTTTTGTCCATGTAGGGATTCAAATTGTTGCACTGAACTTTCTATGTTGTCCTATATTTTCTCTAATAAGAAAATCTTAAAGGATTTCACTACTCTACCCACAACTGAGATGCAGGGCAGTGAACATACTAATGCAACCGATACTTATTATAATCCAGATGTACAGATATCTCTTATAAATTGGTTCTTTTAGAACCCAGACATCATTAGGAAAAATATACCAATTAAAAGAAATTTTTCCACTGAAATTTTTGGGGGTAGTTACTCAAGTATCTGAATAATTCTTAATATTGATTTGTTTTTGTTTCTGATATTCTTAATTGGTTTTGAGGAAGTTTGACAAAATATCAAGGTAATATATGTAACAAAATCTGTTAAGAAATTGAAGTACAGTGTTAATAACTTTAAGCCATGAAATGAAGAGTTGGAGAGATTTAGACAATCTCAAACACTTTTGTTTCCCTCTTCATTGGTTTCTCTATGTACAGTGATTTATTGGCAAAGCTAGAGTCTTGGGGCTTTATAACACTAACTTGCCCTGTATTTTTGGTTTTCTTAACATTCCATTGGAGAGAGTTTGGCTAATTACATTGCTGAGTGGTTAAAAGTGAAGAGCTCAGCCTGAAACACCTAAGTTTTCCTGGCTGCCATTACTGCCAAGTCTCTAAAAAGCTTTCATATGCCGTCACTTCTCAGTCTGCAGCAGCGAAGTGATTGGTTTCCTTGAATTTGCTGGAAGCTGCTGAGAATGTCTTATGCGTCCACACATCAGACCACAACGGCCCCTTGACTGTAATGGCCTCAGCTTGGCTTCCACACTCAAAACTTTGCAATCTCTCAACTGGAACTATACAGGTAAGAAGATTCTAGGAAATTTCATTCTCAGCCTCAGAAGGGAGCTGTGGTGATGCCACATCGATAGCAGATAGCCCAGCACAGGCCTGTGCAGTGGTCATCCACAGGAGTACCACGCCAAATACTAGAGTTAAACATGCTCTCATTTTAGAGCATGAGAACTTCTAGTATTGTGCTGAATAGAAAGAAGCCTTCTTTCTGTGTCCTCAGATGGCCTTTCCTTGGTGTCTGTGCATGGAGTGAATGAATCCTCTGGAATCTCTCTTTCTCGTAAAGACACCAGCCCTATCGGATTGGGGCTTCACCCTAAAGACCTCATTTAACCTTAATTACCTCCGTGAAGGCCCTATCTCCAAAAACAATTATATTGGGAATTAAGGTTTCGACATATGAGTTTGGGGGAACACAATTTAGTTCACAACACCTACCAAACCATTTTCACAGGGTGTCGTCTTCCCTTCCCCCCAAAGTTTTTATAGCAATAAAAATAAAATACATTTTCTGGATTAAAAAAAACAATACACAACACACTTCTCTGTTGCTATGACAATGTCAGTGAGAGAGAGGCTGGGCTGCTGCTGCTGCTCAAAGCGGCACCTAGAGGTCACCATGGCTCAAGGAAATGTTAAGTTTTAGTTTGACCTTCAGCTTTGAATGGTCTGGAACTCAATTTTTTGTCACCTGGAAAGCTGAGGGATTAGAAATTTGGAGGTGAGGGTGGAGGAGTGAGTCCACTCCTGTGAATCAGTTTCTAAAAGCCTAAATACTAAATTATTTTACACAGAGAAGTTAATTTTCAAGCTGACTACCACACTTGTGTTAATTGACTCAGCAAATGCTCCTTCTACGTGGACAAGATGAACGAAATTAAATGATTACTCTTTGAGAGCCAAGGGACTTACCTGATCCTGACAGCATCTGAAACTTTTTATTTTCTGTATTTAGCATATCATTGTTTTTTCTATTAATCTCCAGAACTTTATTTCTTTTTATGTTTCCTATCACAGTAAATGGTACCACCACCCACCAGTCACAGAAGACAGAACTTTGGGTATCATTCTCAACTCTTCCTTCATCCTAGCTTCACACAATGCCAAGCCCTGCCAATTCTACCTCCTTAGTGTAAATCTGTCCCATATCTGCTCTGGTATATAAAGAGACTTGAGAAACATTTGTTTAACATCTCTTTCCTAGACTTTATGATAGCCTTTTACCTGGCCTGTAGGTCTCTAATCCTTCCTTCAAATTTCCACCAGTGTCATGAAACAAGTCTGTTTGAAGCAAGTCTGACTACATCCTTCTGCTGATTTCAGCGACTCCCTATCAAGATAAAGTACAAACTCATATGCATAGAATATAAGGGATTCTGTAATCTTATCCCCGCTTACCTTCCAAGTATCTTCCACCTTCTACATCATTTATGTTCAAGTATAATTAAACTCATCATGGTTTTTAGTAAATTTACACCCAGTCTCATGGCTTTAAACATCATCTTATATATTGCAAACTCCCAAATTTACCTGTGCAGTCCAGACCACTCCCCTCAGCTCTAGATTCATACTTACTCTATAATTCTACTTGTATATATTCAGACTTCAGATTTAACATGTCCAACACTGAACCTTGAGATCCACCTCTCCTCAAAAAACAACAACAAAAAATGCCTGCATTCCTCCTGCACTCATAAAAATCTCAGTAAATGGCAATTCCAGCTTTCCAGCTGCTCAGACCAAACCCTTTCATTCATCCTTGAGCCTTCTGTTTCTCTCACACCATATCAGATCCATCTGGAGAACTGAAAGTCTTACTTTCATAACTCTGTGGACTCTTGGGTTGGAACTGCATGAGTCCACTTATATGTGGTTTGTTTTGTTTTTCAATAAATGCCTATACTGTTTCCAATCTGTGGTTGGGAGTCCGTGGATGCGGAGGGCCAACTGTATGCATTGATCTATGCCATTTTATATAGAGGACTTGAACATGTACAGATTTAGATATCCAAGGGGTGGTCCTGAGACCAAACTCTCACAGATATCGAGAACAACTTGAGTTTTTGGGGAGGCAAAACTGATACTCGATTTTCAACTGCTCAGTAGTCAACACTCCCTAACCCTCGGGTTGTTCACAGCTCAACTGTGTATCCGAAACTTGATCACTTCTTACCACCTCCCCTGCAATGAATCTGGTCCAAGCAACCATTTTCACTTTTTTGGATTATGGCTATATTCTCCTAACCACTCTTGCTGCTGCTGCACTTACTTGCTCCCTATTCAGTGTCTTTTCAACACAATAGCCAGAGTAATCATATTATTGCCATAAAACCCTACAGTGATTTCCCACCTTGCTCTGAGTAAAGTCGAAGTCCTTACAATTGTCTGGAAGACCCTAAATGATCTGGTTCCTCCAAGATAATAGATAGACTTTGGTACCAGCCTTTGCATTTTCTGTGCCATCTATCAGGAAAGCACTTTCCCCAGATACACACAGATCCCTTCTTTTATTTAGGCCTTGCTTTTTAAAATAATTTAAAAAAATTTTTTTTAATTACAATTGGCATACAATATATTAGTTTTATGTGTACAATATATTGATTAGACATTTATATAACTAACAAAGTGATCACCCAGCTAAATTTAGTATCCATCTGATACTGTACATAGTCATTACAATTTAATTGACTATATTCTTTATGATATATTTTACAACCCCATAACTATTTTGTAACTACCAATTTATTCTTCTTAATCCCTTCCCCTTTTTCACCTATCCCCCATCCCCTCTCATTTGTCAAACATCAAAATGTTCTCTGTATCTATGGGTTTGTTTCTGTTTTGTTTGTTTATTTTGCACTTTAGATTCCACATGTAAGTGCAATCATATAGCATTTGTCTTTCTCTGTCTGACTTACTCCACTCATCACAATACCCTCTAGGTCCATCCATGTTGTTGCAGGTGGCAAGATTACATTCTTTTTTAATGGCTGAATAATATTTCATTATATATATGTACCACTTCTTCTTTATCCATTCATCCATTGGTGAACACCCAGGTAGCCTCCATATCTTGACTATTGTAAATAATGCTGCAATGAGCATATGGATCTCATGTCTTTTGGAGTACTATTTTGGGTTTCTTTGGATAAATACCCAGAACTGGAATAACTGGATCCTTCTATGTCTCTTATTTTAGGCTTTATTTTAAAGTCTTTTTTTGTCTGGTATAAGTATTGCTACCCCAGCTTTTTGTTTGTTTCCACTTTAATAAAGCATCTTTTTCCATCCCTTTACTTTCAGTCTGTGTGTGTCTCTAAATCTGAAGTGAGTCTCTTGTAGGCAGCATATGTAAATGTCTTGTTTTCTTATCCATTCGGTCACGTTATTTTTTTATTGGAGCATTTAATCCAGTTACATTTAAAGTAATTGTTGATAGATATATAGTTATTGCTATTTTATTTTTCATATTTTTGATGTTTTTTCTTTTTTCTTCCTCTTCTTAAAGAAGTCCCTCCAGCAACTTTAGCTTTTTCTTTTCTGGAAAGTACTCTATCTATCCTTCAATTCTAACTGATAGTTTTGCTAGGTAGAGTAATCTCAGTAGTAGATTCTTGGTTTTCATCACTTTGAGTATTTTGTGCCAATCCCTTCTGGCCTATAAAGTTTTTGTTGAGAAATCAGCTGAGAGTCTTATGGCAGCTCCCTTGTAGGTAACTAACTGCTTTTTCTCTTGCTGCCTTTAAGATCCTCTCTTTGTCTGTAAGCTTTGGCATTTTAATTATGATGTGTCTTGGTGTGGGCCTCTTTGAGTTCATCTTATTTGGGCCTCTCTGTGTTTCCTGGGGTTGTATGTCTATTTCCTTCACCAGGTTGTGGAAGTTTTCTGTCATTATTTTTTGATATAGGTTTTCTATTCCTTGCTCTTTCTCTTCTCCTTCCAGTGCCCTTATAATGCTGTATGCTTTTTGAATGTTGTATACTTTATGTTGTCCCAGAGGCCCCTTTAATTATCCTCATGTTTTTGGATTCTTTTTTCTTGTTGCTGTTCTGATTGGGTATTTTCTGCTACGATATCTTCCAAATCATTGATTCGATCCTCTGCTTCATCTAATCTACTGTTAATTCTTCCTAAGGTATTTTTTGTTTGTTATTGTATCCTTTGTATCTAATTGGTTGTTTTCTATGTTTTCTATCTCCATTTTTATGTTTTCTATCTGTTAAAGTTTCCAGTGAGTTCATCTACTCTTCCTCTAAGTTCATCGAGCATCCTTATAACCTGTGTTTTGAACTCTGCATCTGGTAGATTTCTTGTCTCCATTTTGTTCTTTTTCTAGAGCTTTGTTCTACACTTTCACTTGGGACATGTATGTTTCTTTGTCTCCTCATTTCGGCTGCCTCATGTGTTTGTTTCTATGTATTAGATAGAGCTGCTCTGTCTTTCAGTCTTAGCGGAGTAGCCTTATGTACTAGGTATCCTATAGGGTACAGTGGCACAGTCTCCCTGGTCATCTTAGCTGGGCGCTTCAGATATGTCCCTTGTGTGGGTTGTGTGTGCCCTCCTCACATATTATCTTCTGAGAAACAAATTTTTTTCTCCTAGACTATAACATTTTATCTTTCAAAAACATTTTAATGTATAAACTCTATGCTTTAATCTCTTGAGTTCTTAGCCTTGTGGAACTCAAAAACCCTATTTTTTCCCAAAAGCCTGACTCCTTTCTGGATGTCTGAGAATGTTTCATATCTTAATCTTGGAGGAGGTTACATGGATATTTACATATTTAAAAATTAATCAAGCTATAAATTTAATATTTGTATACTTTATTATCATGTATGTTGTTACATAATTTTATTTTTATTTTTTTCCCCATTTAATTACCCCCCCACTTCCACCCCTGACCTATGGATGTTGCCATTTCCTCCTAAGAATTGGATCTCTGAGGGTGGGGCATCTCCTCCCACATGCTTACGGCGTGCACCCGGGGCCTGGTGAACTCCGGGGGCCTGGCGCAGCAGGGGTATAGTTCATGACACCACCTGGGGTGTGAACCCAGGACCTTCCGCATGTAAAGCAGACATGCTAACCACTACACTATGGAGCCACCCCCACAAATTTTTTAAAAGAACTATTACTAGCAAATAAAATGTTTGCTTTCACAATGATGCTATGGGTCTCAGAAACCTAGATTTTAAACATAGGCTCTTGTCCCATTCTTCTTCAAACTATCCTAATCCTAAAATATTGGATACTTCTGAACAAAGGGGAAGATGGTCACTGCGTAACTTGTAGAGGGATTGGGGGGGATTTCAGTTAATATCTATATAGTAGAGAGTGTTTTGGGATGGATTCACCGAAAAGAAAAAACTCAAATAGTGTGCTTGCTTCTGGACAGAAGAACTGGTAACCTGGGAATGTAGTGACGAAATACAGTTTTTTGTACTGTTTATATTTTTCTTACCATGAGCATGTATTACATAAAAAATAAAATCTGCACAATTAAACAATTCTTTAAAAAATCCACTAAAAATGATATAGAGGATGTTCATGATATATTGTGAATTAAAAATAGAAAGTTCAATAACAAACTATACACACACATGCACACATGCATGTGCACACATGGCTGGAAAGGACCACCCAAAATGTCACCCTGGGGGGACTGGGATAGGATTGAGGCCTTTTCCTTTTTCTTTTCAGTTTGAAATTTTTGCAAAATTTGTGTTACTTTCATAATTAAAAATTCTACCTAACAAAAATATTTTGCCAGAGAGGGTGATTCTGAATTTGTAGCTGATTCAAAACCCTTTACATTCAGGAAAATTCCAGCTAAGAGGTAATACATGACAGATTATACCAAAGGAGCCTAAACCTGAGCCAAAAATAGAACATGCCTGTGTCCACTGAGGTCAGGAGTAAAGCAGAACTGTGATGTTCAATTGAGATTTCCTCCTTCAAGAAACTTTGTCAAATTCTTTATTATTATAATTATTATTATTTTGATTTTCAAGAAATTTGAAAGTGTAGAAATTTTAGAGCAGTTTATTTCATGATACTTGACTAGGGTTTAAAGGTAATAAGAGAAAAGAGAACAACAGTAACTCAAAATGATAAAATATCATTTCACACAAAACTATCATTTCAGAGAAAGTGATTTATGCCAGATATAGTCTGTGGTGACAAACATAGGCATTTTAAAGGAAAACTAATAAAATGTTTATAGAATGTAAAGCAGATTTTAAAAAGACAAGATATCTATCCTGTCTTGCCTCAGAATTATTGATACTGAGGCTGTTTCTTAATATTTTATGGGGTATTTTTTATTGTTCTTTCACATCTCCATATTTGTACATTCTGAAGGCAAGTCTTATCATATTGCATTAATAGGTTTCCCTTATATATTTTATTAATTTGGTGATGTGACATTGGGGCAGGAGGTTTATAGGCTATTACCAACATAGCATTATTCCCCATCTTCTGAAACAGTCAGCATTAGATGACAAAGAAGGCAGCCACACACTATAACCAGTTATGTCTACACAGGATTGGGACTGGAGGACCCAAAGGACATGTGCAATTTGTTTTACCCACACACATTTTGAGTGCAGTGTTAGTAGAATGAAGAATGAACAACTGATCTGGTATCTTCTGTTCTTTTGTAATTTAATACAACATTTTGTAGCTTTTTTAAAAGGCCAGTACTAACATCTGTAGACCCATCTAAATTTATGGAGGAAATTATCATATCAAAGAAGAAAGGAGAGTAGTAAACTATCTTTAAGCTTAGATGAAGTTGAAAAAACAGTTTTGCAGAGCTTCAAAGCCCAACAGAAAATATTTTCCTTGATGTGAAGAGTACAATCCAAAACCTTCTAGGAAAATAATTGCATATCAATTCTCCTGACTTCAAGTATCACTATCAAATCAAGAGCACATAATTTTTTTCTAACGAGTATGTAGAAAAGGGACAAAAATAATTTTAGATAACTTGTTTTATAGATTAAAATTAACCTCTTTATTTCACTAGATTTAAATAAAAATCAAACAACAACACACTATGAATATATACGTATACCTATAATGTATATACACTGTAATTTTATTTTTCTAAGCACGCATTCAAATAATCAGAAACGATTACAACTCATCTTTAGCTGTATTTGTAGGTAAGGGAGAGGTAAAAGGAAAGAAAACATTATTCTATTTGGTTTTTATTTTTTCACTTATTCCTTCTCTAATGATCTTCCTTTATTTAGATCTGATTTTCTGACCTATATCATTTACCTTCTTTTGGAAGTATAATTACATTGTACAACTGTCACCACCATGCATCTCCAGAATTCTAAATCTTACAAAACTGAAACTCTATACCCATTAAACAATAACTCTCCATTCTACACTCCCCAGCCCCTGCCAACCACCATTCTACTACTTTCTGTAATTGTGGCTACTCTAGGTACCTCTATAAGTGAAATCATACAGTCTTTACCATTTTGTGATTGTAGAATTCCTCAAGGTTTATCTGTGTTATAGCAAATATGAGACTTCCCTTCCTTTTTAAGACAATAATATTCCATTATATGTATACATACATTTGCTTATCCATTTGTTAATGGACACTTGAGTTGCTTCCACATTTTAGCAATTATGAATAATGCTGCTGTGAACATGGGTCCACAAATATCTCTTTAAGACATGTACCCAGAAGTGGAATTGCAAGATCACATGATAATTCTATTTTTAATTTTTTGAGGAACCACCATACTATTTTCCACAGTGACTGAATCATTTTACATTTCTACCAACAGTGCATAAGGGTTTCAATGTCAACATCCTCACCAATGCTTGTTATTTTATGTCTTTTTTTTTAAATTTAAGGTAGCCATCCTAATGAGTGATGGATGGTATCTCACTGTAGTTTTAATTTGCATTTCTATAATGATTAGTAATGTTGAACACCTTTTTATGTGCTCATTGATCATTTATATATCTTCTTTGGAGAAATGTCTATTCGAGTACTTTGCCCGTTTTTGAATTGAGTTGTTTATTTTTTGTTGTTGAGCTTTAGGAGTTCTCTATATACTCTGGATACTAATCCCTCATTAGATATATGATTTACAAGTATTTTCTCTCTTTTCATGGGTTACCTTCTTACTCTGTTGACAGTGTCTTTTGATGCACAAAACGTTCACTTTTTCATGAAGTCCAATTTGTCTATTTTGTTACTGTTGTTGCCTTTGCATTTGGTATCATATCCAAGAAGTCATGCCACATCCAATGTTGTGAAGCTTTGCCCTATGTTTTCTCCTCATAGTTTATAGGTTTAGGTCTAAGGTTTATGTCTCTGATCCACTTTAAATCAATTTTTGTATATGGTGTTAGGTAAGGGTCTAACTTCATTCCTTTGCATGTGGATATCGTTTTCCCAGCACCATTTGTTGAAAAGACTATTCTTTCTCCATTGCATAGTCTTGGAGCCCTTGTCAAAAATCATTTGTTCATATATAGGAGGGTTTACCCCTGGGCCCCCCTACCCCCCATTATATTCCATTGGCCGATGTCTCTCCCTATGCTAGTATCACACTGTTTTGGTTACTGTAGCTTTGGAGTAAGTTTTGAAAACAAGAAGTGTAAGTTCTCTAGCTGTCTTCTTTTTCAAGATTATTTTGGCTATTCAAGTTCCCTTGAGATTCCATATGAATTTTAGGATGGGTTTTTCCTATTTCTGCAAAAATCATTGTTGGAATTTTGATAGGGATTGAATTAACTGTGTAGATTGCTTTGGGTGCATCTGATGCTAATGTAAATGAATTGTTTTCTTAAATTCCTTTTAGAATTGCTCACTGTTAGTGCATAAAAATGCTACTGAGTTTTGCATGTTGACTTTGCGTCTTGCTTGCTACTTTGCTGAATTTATTAGTTTGAACATTTTTGAAGTGCACTTTTTAGGATTATCTACATGTAAGAATATATCATCTGTGAACAGAGATAATTTTACTTCTCCTTTTCCAATTTGAGTACTTTTTATTTCTCTTTATTTCTCTTAATTGCCCTGGTTAGAACTGTTAGTATTACGCTGAATAAAAGTTGTGAAAGTAGAAATCCTTGTGTTGTTCCTGGCCTCTCTAATTTTAGGGGCAGCTGTTTGCCCTGTGACCCTACTTCTCTGTTATATCTAAGAAGAGTTGTTAATTTTTCAGTTTGTTCAATTTTTTTCTTATTGGACACAGTGCCAAGTTCCAAACTTACATGCCGGTATGGAAAACAGAGTCCCCTTTGTTTTTCCCTCCTTTATATTTTGTTAATTTTAGTGTCAGTGATAAAACTAAAAAAAGAAACTGCTAAAATTTTTAAATGTTCTTTAAGTCTTTTGTTGATGCATTCCAACCTTACCTTTTCAGATTCTTTTAAAGAGCTTGCACCAAAGCTACTGCTAATGAAAGGGTATTGTCAGCTGAGAACTTCCTGTTAAAATGAAGCTTTCCAAAACTGGAGACAGCTTAAATGACTATCAAGAGAAGCATGGACTAAATAGTTATATATGCATAATGGACTACTACTACATATTGACATGAAATTGTGTCCATGATATACTGCTTAGTTAAGAAAAATAACAAGTTATCCCAAAATACATAATATAATTCAAATTTATATAAACTACACACATTCATTCATAGACAGAAATTTATAAGTAGTTTGTATATTCATGTTAAAGTTCTTAAAAAGATATCAAAATATTAGTAATGGTTTCTTCTATGGAGAAGAACTAGTTGAGAATGAAGTGCAAGAGAGATGGGGAATTTTGCTAATAACTATACACACTTCTGATAGTGTATTATCATTCAATTTTGTTTCACTTAAATAAAACCAGAGATAATCCTTTGCATTAAATAAAATTCCTGGACCTTATAAATCTAATACAAAATAAATAACTGAGAAACTCAGTGACAGCTGCAAAATCCAAAGAATCTTTTAATTATCATGGCCTAAGAATAGATTCATGCAGTCACATTTCACAGAGGACATTTGTGTATTTGAGAGCAAATTATTTTATATTCAGTTTCACAAATGGACAAAAATTTCCCTGGTCTGAAACCAAATATTTGTGCAATGTGTAAACTGCTCTCTCTTACCTGGTTCCAGGGATGACATGTTTACTCCTTTCCAAGCAGCAAAGCAAATAAATTCTAAAACCAAAAAACTTTGTATTTTAAAAGATACAAAACCTTCTAAACTTTTTGTCATAAAACATTGATGTAAAGAGGTAAATAAGCGTATTCGGAGATTATTTTCAGGTATCCCGATGCAAACCTGGAATCTGCATCTCTGATCCAATATTGAGCCATCAGTTTACATCTTATTTATAACAGTACTTCTGTTACCAGAGAGTGGGGTTCCTCTCTCGACACATTGTCCAGGTTCTTGATGTCTTGAACAAAGAATTGAGCAAGACACTGAAACACAGCAGAAAAGAATAGAATTATTAGAAGCAATAGTATACTTCCAGACATGGAAGCAGGCCTGAGCAAGAGAAGAGTGACTGAAAGGCCTGGTAACAAAGCCTTCAGGAGTGTTATCCCTATTTGCTTTTCTTAGAGGAGTAGGGGACAGGACTCAGTGACTCATCATTTGCTTTCTGTGCATGTACGTTCCCAGAATTCAATCGGTTATAATGATATTAATGAACTTCCAGGCATATCCATCATTTTATAATGACAGTACAATGAGGCTCAGGTGAATTGAAGGTCATTGGGGGTCTTCATTGCGCAGGTGTGAGTGACTGGCTGAAACTAGTACCCAATTATCTGCTTATTTTTTTCCTGTATTAGTTGTTTTAGCCCAAAAATGTCTTCTGGCTTGCTTGTGGGCAAACACTTTCTAGAATAGGATGATCTTAGAGTCTTTGTAGGCAGATCTGAAACCCCCTATCTAACTTCCCTGCCTAACCTTTTTGTTCTAAGAGCTATGAACCCTTTCTTGTTAGTATGGATGTTGAGAGACGAGAGGTGGCCTCTGTATCTGCTCCCTGCTGAGGAGGGTCATAGTTCCTGCCTATTGGGGTTTCATGGAGCATTTCTCTGTCTGCCTTAAGGCTGGTTCTTGGCTTTCCTGCTAAAGTGCTGCCTGTCCCTAGACAAGGAAAAACAAAGATACAAACTTGTTACTTAAATCATATATCTAGTTCCGTTCCTACTATTGATTTGCCTATCAAGCGGGTAAAGGAAACCAGGCTTGGTTAATATATTTTGTAAAAGAAAGAAAAAATCTTGAGTTAAATGTCCCCTCCCTTCTCAGACTCTAAGGGCCCTGTTTTGGCCTAAAGCCATTCCTGCCATATAGAATGCTGAGTTTCAATGATCCTTCTCAACAGTCAGAGGACCTGAGCCAGAGGACCTGAGTCACCACTTTCAAGGTAATTATCTAAGTTAGAGGGAGAGGGCCTTTCTCAAAGAAAGGGAGGAAAAAAAAGATTTAACTAGGTTTACTAAAAAGATTAAGAATTTTGCAAGTAATAGCTGGTATCTCTTCTGAGGACAACTTTGCCCTTCAAAAACTCTAAACACAGCCAGGAATGACCCACTAGGATAACCTGGCCAAAGAGGTCCAGGGAGATGTGTTAAACTTCCTGAGGCAACATATACTGGGTTGAATAGTGTCCCTCAAAATTTACATCCTTTCCAGAACCTTAATTAGAAATAAGGCCATTACAAATGTAATTAGTTAAGCGAAATGAAGTCATACTCTAGTATAACTGGTGTCCCTATAGAATGAGGAGAAGGGATACAGATGGCCAGACACACAGGAAAAAGGCCATGTGAAGATGGAGACAAAAATCAGAGAGATGAGTCTACAAACCAAGGAACACCAAGGACTGCAGGCGGCCACCATAGACTGGAAAAGGCAAGGGAATATCCTCCCCTAGAGCCTGCAGAGAGGACCTGCCTTGCTGACACTTTGATGTTAAATCTATGCCTCCAGAACAATGAAAGAATAAATTTCTGTCTTTTTAAGCCATCCAGTTTGTGGTAATTTGTTTCAGCAGCTCTAGGAAATGAATGTATAATATCTGATTTTTTAATTTAAAAAGTATTAACAAAGCTATATAAGACACTTTATAGTTCTAGCAGAATTTCATATAGAAATGTTATGGTATTATTTTATAAGAAAGGTATTTTTAAAAATACTTCAAAATCATTTAATTATGTGTTTATTTTTAACATAAAAAATTTAAGGTCAGAGAAAAGTGAAGAGAATTTTATAAATATATACCCATTGACTAGATTTAAGAGTCATTTTTCTTATATTTGTTTTATCTGTTGTTTGTAAAGCATTGTGAAACAAATTACATATATCACATATGTACTCCTAAATGCTTCATTATATAACTCTGAAAAAATACAGAAAATATCTTACATAACCACAATACCACTATATTATTTTAAAAAACTAAAAATTCCTAAATACCATCTAACACCTATTTCTTCAATTTTTGTATCAAAAATATTTTTATAACTGGTTTGTTTAAACTAGGATCCAATCAAGGAACACATATTGCATTTGGCTATTATGCCTCTTAGGTATTTTTTTGTCTGCCCCTTCCTTATTTCTGTTTGTTAATGTCTTGGCTTGTTTAGAAACTGAACAATGGTGCTGTTGAAAGAATAAAGAAATGAATGGGTGACTTATTGAGATGATTTAACAATGAATGTTGAATGAATTGAGGTGTGTCTTCCCCAAACTCACAGCTTGAAGCCCTAATCCCTAGTGTGTCTGTATTTGGAGAAAGGGACTTTAGGGAAGTAATTAGGGCTAAATGAGGTCATAAAGGTGGGGCCTTGAGCTGATAGGATGGCTGTTCTTAAAAGAAGAGAAGGAGACACCGGACACCTTTCTTTCCCTTCACACACAGAGAAAAGGCCGTGTGAGGACACAACAGGAAGATGGCTGTCTCTGAGCCAAGAAGAGAGGCCTTAGTAGAAACCAACCCTGATGACACCTTAATCTTGGACTTCCAATCTCCAGCTGTGAGAAAATAAATGTCTGTTGTTTAAGGCTCCCATTTTGGGGTATCTCGTTATGTTACCTGAGCTGACTAATACCCCTATTGTCCTTCAAAATGTCCCACCTTTTAGATTTGTGTGACTGTTTTTTCATGGTGTTCTTTAACCTGTACCTTTATCCCCTGTGTTTCCTATATATCAGATGTTAGATCTAAAGGTTTACTAAAATACGGGTTAAATATTTTTAGCATGTCTTCAAGAGTGATGCTGTGCACTTCCTATTGCATTCTATTCAATGCACATAGTACCTGGTTGTACCACAATTAATGATAAACCACTCATTTAAGGTGGTGCGAGCTGTTCACTCCATTGTAGAATTATTCACATGGGTTTAATGTTTGATTGAATTATTTCAGATATTCACAAGTTGTTTTCAGAGTCCAGGATTGCTCTAAATATTTTTCATGAGCAAGCTGAGGTAAATCAGGATAATGTACAAAGTATTCTAAAACAAACTCATGTAGGAAACATAGCTAAATATTCAAGTTCAGAAAAATTTATGATATAAGAAAGCTGCCATCTTTAAAAAATTAATGTGCTTTTGTCCTTTACTTTTTCTGATTATAGATCTATTGGTTAGGATGTTCTTGATTACAAACAACAAAAACTTGACTCAAAGTTTCTTAAGTAATAAGAGAAATACATGATCTAACAGAAGCGTCCAAAAGTGGGATAGGATCCAAGGTTATTATAACCCTGGCTCAATACTGATACAGGGCCCTAGATTCTGTCTCCTTGTTCCATCCCCCACAGCCCTGACTCTCCCTGGGGCCAAGGCCCACTAAGGTCGCCAAATGACCAATGCTGCATATGTCTTCTTCCAGGCCCGTGAGAGGGAGAAATCCCAGGAGAGACATGATCCCTTTGTCTAGAACCAGATGTTAGAAACAGAATCCCTCTTAGCAGCACTTAGAGCTATACATATGTGGTAGGCCTCTGCTATTTTTTCCAGTCCAGCATTTTATTCACTTTCTTCTGGTATAGATCTTTATTTTCCTCATGTACCCTCACTGTGTATATGTTGGTAGGGTTGAATCCCACCAATTTTTACCTCTTGAGTGTATCACCTGACCAACCCCAGACACAGTCAGTAGTTCAGGAAATGACCTGAATTCCTGGGCTTATTAGACCCTTAGAGAAGGGGAGCATTTTTACTGAATGTGAGGCCTGCAGAGTATAAACCTGGAGTTGCTAAGAATTCCCACTGGAGAGGGCCTAAGAGTGAGTTCAACACAGGAGAAAGTAGAGTTAGGAAATGGAAAGGGATCAGGCCCAGATGACATCATTACACGTGCCTGAAGCAAAATTCCTTTTTTGTACTATTATTGAATCAAAAAATTTTTTCCTTTTATTCTCTTAAGGCATTTTGAGATCTTTTGTCATTTGCAACCAGAGTCATATTTAAACTATAGTATACTGTATAAGACACACACACACACACACACACACACACACACACATTCCAAAGTTAAAATACAGTAAACTACATAGAGGATCAGTCTTGAGTTTAGAGTCAATCATTCTTAACAAATCCCCTCGTTGTATGTATTTGCTTGCAAGTTAAAGAATCCCTCCATGTGTATTTGGCCTGCTGGTCTTTGTCTCTTCCTGTGGCTCTGTACACAAGATTAATGGGCAAAATCTGGCAGGCTGTTTCTCTTACACAGCTTGTTTTGGTCTAGGGATACCATGTGTTCTTAGCAGTGGACCAAACATCTTTAGTGAGAGCGAGGCAGAATTATGGGGCTTTGCTTTTTTAAAATGTTAGCTGCTAAATTGTTGGCTATTTTCAGTTATTTGTCTTAACTGTCAATGATAATTTCATTAGGCTCATTTGTTCTCCCAAGCACAGATACATGATGATGGATTCTCATTCTCCTGTCCCTTAGTCCCACTGTGACATAGGAGGGAGCATTTAGAAGAGTTTCTAAAGTAAGAAGCATTGTCCTGTGGCTGAGGCCCAAATCCAGTGCTTGCTGGAGGAACAGGAAGAAAAACCCAAAGCTAGACCAAAACCAGACTCACTGACAGCCTGCAGTTCACAGAGGTAGGATACCCTCAACCACTGTAAAGTGTGAGGCCATTAGAATGAGGCCTTTCCCTGAACTCCTAAGTTCAAGGCTTCATGTTTTACCCCCAAGTCCCATCTCCAAATTCTCCTGGAATAAGCAATGACTCTATGTAAAACCATGGTTAATATCCTAATTTTCCTGAGGGTTACAAATTGAAGGAGATAAGAGTTTCCAGAAAAAAAGGAGAATGATAGATCAGACATGAGAACAGAAAACACCAAGGACCATTCTGTCGCTTTATGATTTTGCTGGGTGTCACTTCATTTGTGCATCATGCAGTCTCAAAGATTTCATGCATCACAACAGCTCAGAGTTTTGGGCTGCCTGCTGTACTTCTCTGTAGACCTTGGCATTTGACACTACTCTTTGTCTACTTGGCTCATGGAGCTTTCAAATGATCATTTATTTTTTTAATCTTAAAAAAAATCAATTGGTGCTTTAATTATATTTGGCTTGTATGTTAGATTTTAGAGCATTTTCAGGTTGGTACTGTCAATAAAATCTTATGGCTGTGGCTAGGTTCTCCTTGTGCAAACCCTTAGGTCCTCCAGAGCAGGCTGATGACTCTGCCAAGACACCTGCTGCTTTTTGCAGTATCTGTTTCTGTCCTCGTACACAGCTGCTAAAAAGCAATTCCTAGAAGAAATGCTCTCAATGATGTCTGTTGATGTTTCTTGCCTTTTGGAAAAGAGCTTCTCAGGACCTGAATTGCAATGCCACATTCAGCACTTCTTGTTATGGCCTTGTGTGTGGCTGTCCACAGTAAATAGAATTAAACTAGACTTGTTTGACAGCCATGATAGAGATTTGATTGAACGAGACTTTAATTATTTAACAACAAAGTGGGTTATTATTTAGAATTTTAGAAGCAAGCAACCAAAAATCCTTTCAGAACGCTCCTGCAGAGTAATAATAAAAAATATAAGTGACTTGAAAATACCATGCCTTATACCAAATCAGTTCTATAAACAATTGCTCAAAGATTGAAAACTGGTGTTCAACAGCTAAGATGACAAAATCGATCCATGTTTATGTCCCCTAAGAGTAAGGAAAGGGGTACATCAATTTAAAAGCTGTACTAAAATGTCTCTACTTATTGGTTTAATCTCCATGTTCAATAACAGGAATTTTTCTGAGGGCCTATCATGTAAATATCAATCAACTGAGTTACATCCTCAGGCTGATGCCTGCCCTCCAGGAGCTGATCATCTGCAAGGGGAGATGATCTGTACCCATGGTGCAGCAATCATTTAAGTAGTGATTCAAGGAAGCATGTGATTAGGGACCAAATGTCGGGGGGCAGATGACAAACACTGGGGGTTCAAAGGTCAATGAGCTAAGTGTGTGTGCTACAGGGGCCCCAAATGACCTTGGGAGTGGATCAGCATTTTTCATAAGCCACACCCAAGAGAAGGGAGCATATTCCAAGGGTCAGGAAACAGTACGCACAATGGCTTGGAGCCTGGGAGGGCATTTGGGACACAGTGAGTGTCCAGGCCTGAGGTTGCGTAAACAGCCCAGTACCAGGTGCGAGGGTAGGCCGTGAGCAGAGAGAAACACTTAGGTGACACACTTAGGGAAGCATTAGATATTTTTGAGCAAGATGGTGACATAAGAAAATGATCTGGCAATGGCAACTGTATCCCAGATTTATCTACTTTTTCCATGGTACTTATCATCTTTCAATATGTTAGGCAGAGTAAATTTTTATTATGCTTCTTGTTTATTGCCTGTCTAGAATGTCAGCTCCGCAAGAAGACAAGAGTCTCTAGTGCCTAGAACAGTACCTGGCACATAGTAGGTGCTCAATAAATATTTACTGAATAATTACTATTTTCAAATTTGTCTCAAGACCAAAAATGTTTAAAGTGTCAAATACTGAAGACTGAGATATCGAAAAGTAAGAGAGAATTTCTCCTTATTGAAACTTATTTGCCTGACTTTTTAAAAAAATACCCTGACAGAGAAAAGGATGATTTGGTTGGGAAAATGCTGGTCACAAAGGAAGTGGATAACCATACTGAGTGGGAATCAGCAGGAGTTGGAAAAGATCACAGTGTTGGATTCTTTTCAGGAACCACTGATTATTTCCCCCCTAACTAAAAGTCCAATGAAGAATGACCACTCAGCATGTTGAACTTAGTTGCAAACACTGATCATTCAGCACAGTGTAAGATAGCCTTAAAACATGCCTAAGTACTAAAAATTAAGTGTATCGCCTTACATTTAAACTCTAAGCAAGTGTGTGTGTGCACCTGCTCACATGAAAGCACACATCACTTAATTTAAATAAGGACAGTCCACCACACACAGGTGCTACTGCTCATCCCATCCATGGGGTGTGCATTAGTTTTTCCCAGCACAGCAATGGATGCCATAAGTTCTAGCCATGTTTCCTTGGCAGGTCCCTTTGCAACCCCAGTATGAATTTGTAAGAGAGCTGCCTCCACTCGACTTCTTGTTTTCGCTGGGTACCAAGCCCACCTCTCCCCACCAGCTCCTCCCCTTCCCCCGGTGCCACAGTACACTTAAATACCTTAAATGTGTCTGTAATGTTACTATCTACCTAGCATTTATATTAAGTGGGAAATGGGCTTGTGCACCTCAAATGTATAGTACAAGTTAAGTTTTAGAAATAACTAAGGCAATGAGTCTGCCAAGGATGATACTGTAGGGGTCAGAAAATGTCATCCCAAAATATGTCACTTTGGCATATTGATTATTTTGAATTAAAGGTACTTACCTGAGAAACAGCTAGTGCAAGAAGGACTGACTGGTTGACTCTGTCTTTTGTCCCCTAAAAAGCAGATGAATCTCTCATGTGAAAGTTATCCTCCCTGTACTAGGAGGATAAAAGGCATTCTTATCAGAGACAGGAAAGGTAGGGCCAAGAAGGCACTATAAACAAACCTGTTACTTCTTCATCATGTTAATAACCCTAGCTCAAATCTCTTTGTCTTGTCAATTCTTTGCAAATGTATTGTTCCCTTGTCTACAAGGTATAAAAGCTTCCTGCTTTGGTCATTTCTTTGAGTCTTAGTATTTTTGTGGGGCTCTTGTATATACATATGTTCATACATATTAAAATTCTTACTTTTTCTTGTTAATCTGTCTTTTATTACGGGGGTAGAGGGAAATAGTTTTTCCTCCCCTACAATACTTTGTACACTGAAAATCCCACAAGATGAGTCTCTTCAAGTACAAAGTGCTCAGCCCGTTGCGTCTGTCAGCTCCTGCAGATCCCCTGCCCACCTTTCATTGCCTAGTCTCTCTTCCAGAGCACTGCCCCAGCTGGAACATGTCTGTAGGCTCTATTGCCCATTTCTTTCCAAGGGGAGTTGGCCTTTGGGGATCCCCAGTGGGAGATTGGAGGATGGAGAGGTGAATCAGGCCAAGGAGACAATTCTGAGAAGAGATAATGGTGGCTTATACTAGGTGATGGTAAAGCTAGTAGGTTATGGTCAAAATCTGGATATGATTAAAGCAGAGCTTATAGGGTTTGCTGACAGGATTTGTATTTGTGAAAGGCAAGAGCAAGGAAGGGTGCCCAGGTTTTCGCTTGCCTTAGCAACTGGAAGGAGACAGTGACATTAGTGGAGACAGGGAAGAGTAGGAAGGAGCGGATTTGTCAAGGATGACAGGAATATAGTTTTAGATGCAGTAAAATTGAGATACCATCTAGATGCCCAAATCTAAATGCTGAGTAGGCTCTTAGATGTTTAAGTCTAGAGTTCAGGGAAGAAGCTGAGCTGGATGCATACATTTGAGAATCATAAGCATGCATATGGAATTTTAAGCCATGAGACTAAAGATGTTAAATATTGAATTTTAAAAATCTCATTTCAAATACATATTGATAAATAAATAGTAACTGTTCTTAACCCTAGTCACAATTCAAAGTATCCAAAATTATTTATTTATAAATAGAAACATACACAAAGCTGTTCAGCTTGCTGTACCTATTGGCCTTGTAATATCTTCTTTGAGTCATTTTACTGGAGATGGTAAGTAAACATATGGTTACATTACAACTTGTTTCTTGAACAACCTCATTAAGTCCAGAATTCTCCCATAAGTTGTAATTACTTTAATTGAAATTGGCCTGCCTTTTCCCTTGAAATATTGTTGTGGTTTGATCAAATCTAAGACCGATGGAGCCAGTTGAGATGAATTGTGAGCCTTTATTGGCTGGCCGGCGACTGACTCTCTACCACGCAAGATTAGAGGAGATCAGTCCTGAGCTCCCAAAAGAGGCAATTTATAAAGACTGGAACAAGCAAGCAGATTACAGAAGCAGAAATTGGTCTTTAGCAGATTACCACTCTGGTTACCATCAAACAAGCAAGCAGATTACAGAAGCAGAAGTTGGCTCACTTGAAAATTTTCCACCCTTAACAATATCAACTCCCTTAGGAAATTTTTCTCTCTTTAGAATATGAGGAGGATTCGATAACTGGATCCAAGAAAGAAATATGAAAAGCACAAGTAACTCCTGCGACTTACTGAATAATATTGAAAAATGAGAACATAACTTTGATTCTGACAAAATTCTACCTTTAAGAACCTGGTTCCATGAGAGTGGCAGGACTTGAGCCTGCTGCCAGGGTTGAGGGCGCTTCCTCCAATTCAGAAACTAAACTGCTCTGAATCTAAGTATTCTGAGATATAACATCTTATTTTAAAAGAACAATATGTTAACTCTAGAAAATTTAGTCATTTCAGGTAAACAAGCAGAAAATTAAAAATTACCCATAAATAATTGCTGCTCACAGTTTAGTAAGTAGCTATCCCATCTTTTTGCTCTGTATATGCACACTTTTCCTCCCCCTGAATTGAGATTATTTGATAAAGAGTGTTTTGTTACTCACTTTATTCATTGGTTAATATGTGTGGTCAAGTAAACATTTTTTCAAGTCATTAAATATTTTTCCATAACATCTGTTAAAAACTGCAGGCTCAAAATTGTGTCACTTGTGCTAAAACCCATGATATCAAACCTAGATTTAACCTGACCTAATTGCTGTTTCAACCTTTCCTAGAAATATAATCTTAATCAACCAGTCTGAAATTTCCTGGTCAAGCACCACTAAGGTAATCTGTTGTCTAGGTCCTCTCCATCCCTTACATAAAAAGAAGAGGCAATCTGCATAATAAAAACTGTTCCCCTGCAAAAAAAGAGTCCTGGTCTGAAAACAACCTTTTCTTTTCTTTTGTTAATAACTCCCTTGCCTCGCCTTCTTCCTATAAAAACTTTCCATTCTATACATCCCCTGGGAGCACCCTTGTAGTTACTAAGTGGGATGTCACAATTCATGTATCTCTTAGTAAATCCAATTAGATCTTCAAATTTACTTGGTTGAATTTTGGTTTTTAACACATCTTTTTTTTGTGGTTAAATAAGTTAATATGGGCTCATTGAAATTCCAGGCAAATGATAAAATAGACATTCATTTCATAGCTACATCATTTTCAACATATTCCCATGGATTTCTTCATGGAGATCACTGAACTATTGTATAAGACCATTTTTAAATGGCATACACACAATATTTATCTTTTAGATGTCCCCAAATTTACTTAATCTCCAATTTTGATAGTTCTTAAAGTTTTACTGTTATAAATAATGCCTTGTTTATAACATCCTGTAGATAAGTTACACACAGATTTGGCGAAATGCCTCAGTTTTGGATAGCCTACTTTAGAAAAATAAATCTGTGTTTTAGGGGCAGAAATAGCTACAGAAACCTCCGAAGCCAAGTTCCTTAGGCCTTCATTTTGAACTCCACTGGCAGTTAATTAACTTAATACAGTTTTCATAAATAGGCTTGCCTATTTTGTTTTTGTACACAGTAGATTAAATGTGACAACAAAAGGAGCTGGTAAAGGTGAGGGAATTACAAGGGGGGAGAAGGAGAGGGAGAATATGGAGTGTGAATGGCTGAGGGTGGGCTGTTAGTTACATGCAAAATAGTAGTAGGAGAAGACACTCATCATTTTTTTTTTCGTCAAACATTTTTTTAATCATATGATATGTACTAGCACTGTGAAGACATACCTAGCTAGCTAGGGAGAGAAAAGTGAATCAAAATTCACGCAGCAATTGTATAGGGATTAAAAATACAACTTAGTAAATAATAACAAAACTTAGGTTCGGTATCCTCTAAGAAGCTCTCTATAATACTAGATGGAAAGAGTTCCTTCCAGTGGTTAAAAATGAAAAGTGTTGGCATTTGAATGAAAGTCAGTTACTTAGAAAGTTCTCACAACTAGAATACTTCATTGCCTAACCACACCATTTCAGGGTATTTTAGTTAATATGCAAATCAACAGCTGTGAGAATGAAACCACCACAGCATCAGCACAATAGGCCGAATATGCTGGCAAGTTTTGTCAGGGTCTTAATTGAGAACTGCTGTGGAATTAAACAATATATATAATTTATACATATATAGAACTTACATAAAATATTATTGAAATATATACACAAAATTTATCAGCTTGGAAAAAACAAACATTTTAAGAATTTCTAAGTGTAGATAGTCTATATTCATAAATTCTAATCTACTTAGAATTTTAAATGATATTACTGCCAGATGAAATAAAAGTTTCATCTTTACATTTTATTTTGTTTTATCTGATTTATCTTCTTCTCAATGGGGAAAAAAAATTATATATCTACCAACAGCTGTAATTTTGTTTCCCATACATACACTCAAATAGTGATACCTTTAAAAACCACATAATTTCAAGGTCAGTGAAAAACCAACAAGAAAATTGAAAGGAGAAAATAAGGTTTAAAAATTGTATTTAGGTTAGAAACTAGTCAATAGAGCTATTATATTTGTAAATTGATATACAATTCTAAATTGCATAAATGACATCTAAGACACTTAGATTTTTATAAAGAAAAAAGTAAAATTTACATGTCAAAAGAGAATATAGTTGAACTGTTCTCTCTACTGGATGTTTTAATAAAAAGCTAGACATACTGAATTCTTACATAATGGGAATGCAAAGAAATTGGGGCTACAAGACAAACCTGAATGATGATCTCTCTGGGGAGGAGGGGGCATTTTATATCTGCATCCTAGAATTTTTATGGTGAGAGTATATTCATCACTTATATAACTTAAAAATTTTTAAACAAGATACAAAATTCTATATACAATGTGTCAATTTTGTTTAAATATATATATATATATATATATATATATGTTTAGGTAGAATCACACTAGAAGTCAACAGTTTTTAATTTGGGCTATAAGGTTTATGGATAATATTTTCTTTTATGCTCTTTTGTATTTTCTAAATGTTTTCTAATAAGCAGGTATTGGTTTTATAATTAGGAAAATATTCTATTTATCAATAGAAGGTTTTAGATGCTTAGTAAAAATTAGGTACATAAAAGTTTTTTCTTTCAATAAAAAGAATCTTGTTTCAGTTATTATTGTTAACCTACCTAATCATTGCTTTAGGCATTTGTTTAGGTAAGAGCTTATTCCCTAAGAAATACATACTGCAAAATGTGAAAATTTGATCCTCAAAATCTGCAAAGTTGTATGAATAAAATAACTCACGAAATCATGTGTAAGAAGTTCCACTCATTTATGGATTGTGTGTTTCTACCATGTGGTAGTTTAGAACACAAAGTATTTGCACCACAGGAATAATGCTCTAAATGTACTTCTCAGGTTGGGCCATAAAAGTTTATTTTACCCAAAGTATAGTCAACTATTGTGTTAAGTGCTGAGAGAGGAGGCATCTGAGAAATGCAAAAGGAAGGGCTTGCAGAAATGACAGACTCAGCCGGTTATAGATTAACCACATCCTACAGATCTCTGAATGGCCTTCTGGAAACTCTTGTCACACCTAAAAGAGAAATGATCTGTAAATAGATAGGACTGGTGGTCTGGGAATTCCTTTCCCCTTGCAGGCCCCACCTGAAACTCCCCCTCCCCATCTTGAGTCAGGAAGTGCAGTAAAACCTCAGACTAAGGAATCACGTGCCCCTTGCATGGACACTGCAGAGGTATACAAGCTGTAAGGAATCTAACCAAGGGGACCTTGTGCTTTGGTGCTGTGAAAAGCCCCATGCACTCTGCCGGCAATAAATTCTCCTTCTAACAAAGTTGTCTGAGTGTCCAATTTCCTCTGACGGGTGTTGCTTCCTGCAACAATGAAATAAAAAGTAGTAAACAATATTTACAATAAAAAATAGTAAGCAGTATGCCTTTAATAGTGGTATAACCCTAATGAGAGCTGGGTTCTTGTCCTGTGAGTGAAAATAAAGTTCCTCAAACCTCAACTTGGGTGTAGGGAAGCCCTGGACTCTAGAAGATTTCTGTGAATTTGTAGGGACTTATTCTCTTCTGTTCTCAAGATCAAAAGAATGTACTCACAGTAATCCATCAGTGAGCGATGTAGGTCTGCTCATGATTCTGTAGGGAAGATAAAGGGGGGTTATATTACTCGATGTCAAGATTCATTTTATTTTAAAAACATTTCTACATTAAAAGACTCTATGAAGAAAGTAAAACATCACCTCCAGAATAAGAGAAAATACTTGTAAGTCATATATTGATAAGAGTCTACTATCCAGAATTAAAAAGAATTCTTACAGCTTAACAATAAAATAATAAATACCCCAGTTAAAAAAGAAATAAGCCAAGAATCTGAATAGACATTTCTCCAGAGAAGATATGCAAATGGCTAGTAAGCACAGGAAAATATGCTCAACATCATTAGCCATTATGGAGATACAACTCAAAACCACAATGAGATACCATTTTACACCCACTAGGATGGTTATGGCAAGAATATGGAAAACCTGGAAGCCTTATACATGGCTGGGGCTCATGTAAAATAGTGTGGCCACTGTGGAGAACAGTTTGGCAGTTTTTCAAAAAAGTTTAAAAAGTTACCAGGAATTTCACTCCTGGTAATATCTCTGTGATGGCTGATTTTATATATCAACTTGACTGGGCCATGAGGTACCCAGATATTTGGTTAAACATCATTCTTGTGGCCGTGAGGGTGTTTCTGAATGAGATTAAGATTTGAATCAATAGTCTGAGTAAAGCAGATTGCCTTTCCCAGTGTGGGTGGGCCCCTTCCAATCCACTGGAGGTGTGAGTAGAACAAAAAGACTCAATAAGGGAGAATTGATTTTCTGTGCCTGTATGTGAGCTGGAACATTAGTCTTCTCTTGCCTTCAAATTTGGACTGGAACTTATGCCCTCATCTATGCTAGGCCTCCAGTTTGCTGACTGAATATCTTGGACTTCTCAGCCCCCATATTCACATGAGCAAATTCCTTACAGTAAATTGTATATATACATACCTCCTATGAATTATGTTTCTCTAGAGAGCCCAATATAGTATCTAAAATAATATAGTCTATAATAATATAGACTAATATAGTATCTAAAATAAATGAAAACAAGTGTTCAAATGCATTGCTCATAATAGCCAAAAAGTAAAAACAATCCAAATGTCCATCAACTATAAAGAAATCATAGCATAATTCATAAATAGAACATTATTTGGAAATAAAAAGGAATGATGCACTAATATGTGCTAAACCATGGATGAACCTTGAAAACATTATGCTAAGTGAAAAAAGCCAGACAAGAAAGGCCACAGAGTGTATAAATTCATTTATGTAACATATTCAAAATAGGTAAAGCCATAGAAAGTAAAATGATAGATTAGTTGTTGCCAGGGATTTGGGAAAGGGAGAAATATTTTATAACTGCTTATAAAGTTTATTACACATGAGCAAGGGATTTCTTTCTGTAATAGAAAATGTAAAATAGATGTTTACACAACTGTAAATATATAAAAACCACTGAATTATATATTTAAATGGTAAATTGTATGATATATTAATTATAAAATGATATATATGGAGAGAGATGCAGACTTTGTAGTTTAGGACTAATCATCCCCTGATCATCCCCTTTCTCTTTTGAGGGGAGTAGGAGGAAATTGCTGCTGTTGGATAAGTATAATAAAAGGCCAAAGAGATGATTTATTCAATGAATAAGTAATTTAGGTTAATGTTCTTATTTCTAGAGACTAATGAAACTGCTCGTTTTTAAGAATTTTCTAAAAACATTCTTGCCTAATTAAATAGAATATGCTGAATATAATACAATTTGGTTTTTAGAAATTCAGTGTTTTCCTGTGAGAGGGCCATCAGTCTAACCTTTAGTTCTCTTAACAGAGAAAACAAACTAAATAAAGGTCTGTAGCCTGAGCTATTCATACACAAATTCCAGGACAGATCCTGGAAGTTTTTAAACTACATCTCTGGTAGCTGTGTCTTTTGTCTTTCTCCTAAAAGTGGAGTTTAGGTAAAAGTGGTTAAATAAAGGATTCTGGTTATTTGAACCCAGGAGGTTTATAAAACTGAGGTTTTATTTGTTATTAACTCCTATGAAACAACTTTTGTCCACTTTAACCTCATCCTCATGTCTATCCATTGGAGATAGCCGGGTGCTTTTACTCTCTAAAATATGCACGCAGGACAATCAAAATGAACATATGTTTAGATAAGCATGGGCCAAGGTGAATGGTTTAAATTTCATTCTCCTTATTCCAGTTCTGTCATAGTGTATTTTTGTGTGCACAAGACTTCTCTCCCAAGGCAGAGGGGCTCAGATGGACATGGCAGTTTCCTTTGTTGTGCTTACAGTGTCTGTATCTCTGCACTGAGCTAGCTGCTCTACAGGTTTCAGGGGTGCTAGCACATCTGGAATTAATTATGGCCAGTAAGCATTACTTGCTGGGTTTTCCAGGCAAGCAGGGCAAGTTGCTCCACTAGTTGGGCACCTGTCCTGGGGCTAGATAACTGGTGATGACCCTGATGCAGGATAATGTGAATCTCTTTGAGTGGGGACTTAAGCCCTGCACCTGCCAAGAGAGGGTCCTTGACACCACGCAGGAAAGAATTCAAACACAAGCCGGAGTTAGACAAAAGGAAAGTTTATTAGAGAAGGAATAATGCTCCATAGACAGAGATCTGGTCTCCTCTCAAAATCAGAGAATGAGACTGCTAATGTTTGAGGTATTGGTTTTATATTTGTTTTCCTTTTATGGTGTGTATGTAGGCAGTGTTAAAGGCATGAGGAAGTAGTTGCTGGTAATCTTGGCAGGAATCTTCCTTTATGTTCCCATGGTCTGGCCATATGCTGATCAGCCAGGTTCCTATCTAGCAGCATGTCACAGGCTCGGAGTAAAACCTGGTTTAATATTTGGTCAATTAGTGTAGTTCTCACACCTTTTCCCTATGTTAGCCCTCGAGTAGATGGTGTAGGGGAGAATCTCCTGGGGCTCTGATTCATTCCCAATAGCATCATCTCCACATACCCACTCCTTGCCTTCTAAACCCTATGAAAATTAACCTTGGCCTGGGAAATTAGGTAACATCATCACTAAATCTAGACTTTTCAGAAATATTTGGATTCTTTGTCTGAGAATCAAAGATCTAAATATGTTGAGAGCAGCTATAATTTGGAACTGGAAAATGAAAGGTGACCAAGATTTGTTAGTAAAGCCACATGGGCAGCCAGGGGACTGAGGAGTTAATAGATGTGCCTGTGTACAGGTACAATTTAGATGTTTCTGTCCTACCCACTGTTTCAGCTTGTTCTCCTTTGCAGCACCAGCCATAAAACTTCACATCTGCCTCTCTTTAGTGGCCAGCTTCAAGTTGTTTTTCCTCTAACATGCAGAGCAATTCAGCCATTTTTGTTTCTCCTCCTGTAACCACAGTATATGAAGAGCACACAAATATGATGATAATGAGTCCCTAGTATGCCCAATATATCCCGCTCATTGTGAATTTTCACTGGGATCTCCCAGATGAAAATTCCTGCAAGTACAATTGTTCTTGATTCAACAAACATTTATTGAGCAGATACAAGGTATTAGGCGCTGGATGCAAAAATAAAGCACAAAGTGGATATTAGGCATGAGACTCACTCCACTAACATTAGCCCACCGTCTGTTTCCTGGCTCCTTTGTTTGTATGATTAACTTTCACTCAACTTACTTTCAGGGAACTGAAAATATTTCCTTAAGGAAGGAGAAAAAAAAGCTCAGAGCAGACCACATTATTTTTGGTATAGTTTTGAGGTTCAAAGATTTGATGTCTCCTGATTTATCTTCTAAAAAGGAATAAAAATAAATTTGGCACAAGCACAGAGGACTGTCCATTAGATGTGACCTGGACAGACTATGAAGCCCCCAAGGGCCCGCCAATTATCCTGCCTACACAGGTCACCATTTGTACACTTGTCACTGCCTAGCTTATGGTCTATGGGATGGCACCTGGGCCGAAGTGCCAGGCTGGACAGGAGGAACTTGGTCAGGGCTGCTTCTTTTAGGGAATTGGCATGTGGAGCACTGGAAGGGAAGAGGAATGTGAAACAGAAATGGGGGATCATAGCAAGGTGGGCGGTGAGCCAGAGAAGCAGAGGGAAGTAGGCTGGGTAGCAGCAGGCTGAATTTTGCATGTAGTGGTCTCTCCACAATGGTGAATAGCAGAGGGTGATTCAGGCTGTTGTTGGGACTAAAGGAAACAATGCAGATCTCAATTGGCAGTCCCCATGAAGCCTGGTAGTACATCTTCCATGTGCCTCTCAACTTCACTAGGGAATCTCAGAAACTCATCTACAGAGATGTCGTCTAAATATCTCCGATAGCGGTCAAAATAAAGATACGAAAATCAATATGTTGGAAAGGGAAATCCTTAAGTTAAAAAAAAAAGCATTTCAACTAGATTTGCAAAGTTCTTGCTGTGGTTATCCACCTTTTTTATTTTTCTTTTTTTGTATTCTTAATGTTTTATAATTTTGGGTGTGCATACACAGGCATTTGTTACACTCCACATTTTTTGTAATTATTATTTTTAATTTTCTCTACAAATTTTATTTTATTACAGTAAAAAGTATCTAACATGAATTTATCCTGTTAACAATATCTAAGTGGACAGTGTAGTATTGTTAACTACATGCACATTGTTGTAAAACAGATCTCTAGAACTTTTCCATCTTGCGAGATTAAAACTCTATATACCCACCGAGGAACAACTCCTTCATTCCCCCTGCCCCAGCCCCTGGAAACAACCATTATACTTTGTTTCTATGAGTTTGGTTACTTTAGATCCTTATATAAGTAGTATCATATAGTATTTGTCTTTTTGTGATTGGCTTATTTCACTTAGCATAATCTCCTCATATTTCATCCATGTTGTGGCATGTAACAGGATTTCGTTCCTTTTTAAAGCTGAATAACATTCTATTGTTATGTATAGACCACATTTTCTATATCCATTCATCCACCCATGAACATTAAGGTTGCTTCTACATCTTGGCTATTGTGAATAGTGCTGGAATAAACATGGCCATGAAAATATCTCTTTAATCTTGTTTTCAATTCTTTTAGATGTGTACCCAGAAGTGGAATTGCTGCATCACATGGTAGTTCTATCTTTGATATTTTTATGAAATTTCATACTATTTTCCATAGTGGCTGCACCTTTTTACATTTCCACCAATATTGCAAAAGCATTCCAGTTTCTTCACATCCTCGCCAAAACATGTTTTTTTTCTAGGTTTTTTTTTTTTTTTATAGTGGCTATCTTAATGGGTAAGAGGTGATATCTCATTGTGACTTTGATATACATTTCCTTGATGACTAGAGGTATTAAACATCTTTTCATATCCTTATTGGCTATTTGTATATCTTCTTAAAAGAAATGTCTATTCAAGTCCATTGCTCATTTTTTAAATAATCTGCTTTTCTGGACATTGATTTATAGGGGTATTTTATACATTCTGGACATTAACCTCCTATTTGATATATGGTTTACAAATATTTTCTCCTGTTCCATAGATTGCTTTTTTTACTCTGTTGATTGTTGCAGTTTTTAGGCTTAATATAGTCTCATTTGTCAATTTTTGCTTCTGTTGCCTATGCCTTTTGTGTCATATATAAAGAATTATTTCCTGTTCCAATGTCCCAAAGATTTTCCCCATCATCCTCTTCTAAGAGTTTTATAGTTTTAGGTCTTAGGTTTAGTTCTTTAATCCATTTTCAGTTAACTTTTATGTATGGTGTTAGGTAAAGATCCATCTTCATTCTTTCACATGTGGATATCCAGTTTTCTCAACACTATTGAAGAAAATATTCTTTCCCCATTGTGCAGTCTTGGCACCCTCATTGAAGATCATTTGGTCATAAATGTGTGGCTTTATTTCTGGGCTCTCTGTTCTGTTGATTGGTCTATATGTCTATCTTTATGCCAATACCATACTGTTTTGATTATTGTAGTTTGTAATATGCTTTGGAATCAGAAAGTGCAATACCTCCCACTTCATTCTTCTTTCTCAAGATTGTGTTGGTTATTATAGGTCCTTTGAAATTCAATATGAATTTGGTTTTAATATCAGAGTAATGCTACATTCATAAAATGCATTAGGAAGTGTTCCCTCCTCTTCAAATTTTGGGATGAGTTTGAGAAAGACTGGTGTTAATTTTTCCTTACATATTTGGTAGAATATTCCAATGAAACCCTCTGGTCCCGGGCTTTCTTTGTTGGGAGGTTTTTGATGACTGATTCAACCTCCCTACCAGTTAGAGGTCTGTTCCAGTTTTCTATTTTTTTCACAATTCAGTCTTACTAGATTGTATGTTTCTAGAAATACATACATTTCTCGTAGGTTATCCAATTTGTTGGCATATTATTCATAATAGTCTTTTATAATCTACTTTATTTCTGTGGCATCAGTTGTGACGTCTCTTTCATTTCTGATTCATCTGAGTCTTTTTTTTTCCTTTAAAAAGAGTTTGTCAATTTTATTGGTATTTTCAAAAAACCAGCTCTTAGTTTCATTATTTTTATTTTTCTACTTTATTTTTTCTCTCATCTTTATTATTTTCTTCTTTCTGTTAACTTCAAGTTGGTTTTCTATTCCTAGTTCCTTGAGGTGTAAAGTTAGGTTGTTGATTTGAGAAATTTATTCTATTTTAATGTAGGTGTTTACTGTTATAGACTTCTCTCTTAGAACTGAATCTATAAGTTTTTATATGTTCTGCTTATATTTGTCTGAAGATATTTTCTAGTTTCACTTGAGTTGTTCTTTGACCCACTGGGTGTTCAAGAGTGTGTTGTTTAATTTCCACTTATTTGTAAATTTTTAGTCTTCCTACAACTATTGATTTCCAGTTTCATCCTATATTAGTCGGTAAAGATACTTGGTATCATTTTAATGTTCTTCATTTGGTCAAGACTTTTTTGTGTTCTAACATGTGGTCCTGGAGAATGTTTCATATGTGCTTGAGAACAATGTGTATTCTGCTGCTCTTGGGTGGAGTGTTCTGTATGTTTCTATTAGGTTTAAGTGGTATATAGTATTGTTCAAGATCTATTTCTTTATTGATCTTCTGTCTGGTTTTTCTATACATTATTAAAAGTGGAATATTGTAATCTCCTATAATTTTGTTATTGTCTATTCCTTCAATTCTGTCAGTGTTTGCTTTGCATATTTGGGTGGTCTGTTGTTGGGTGCATATATAATTGTTATATCTTTCTGATGTATTGACTTTTTTTAAATCTTATACAATGTCCTTTTTCTCTAGAGAGTTTTTGACTTAAAGTCGATTCGAAATTAGCAGTCACCCCTGCTCTCTTTTGGTTACCATTTGCATAGAATATTTTTTTCATCCTTTCATTTTCAGCCCATATGTCTACATCTATTGTCAGTCTCTTGTAGAGAGCATATAATTGCATCTTGCCATTTTTTAAAAATCTGTTCAGCTACCCCATGTCTTTTGATTTGGGAATTTAATCCATTTATATTTAAAGTAATTACTAATAGTAAAGGACTTACTGTCTTAGTCTATTTAGGCTGCTATAAAAAAATACTATAAACTCAGTGGTTTGTAAACAATATTTATTTTTTACAGTTCTAGAAGCTGAGAAGTCCAAGATTATGGAGTAAGCAGACTTTGTGTTTGGCGAGAACCTGTTTTCTCATAGATGGTGTCTTTTTGTTGTTTTCACATGGTGTAACGGGCAAGCTATTTCTGAGGTCTCTTTTGTGAGCACTAATCCATTCATGAGGGCTCCACCTTCAAGACCTAAGCACTCCCCAAAGGCCCCACCTCATACTATTATTTTGTGGGTTGGGATTTCAACATATGAATTTGGAAGAACACAATCATTCAGACCATAGTACTTACTATTGCCATTTTGTTAACTGTTTTCTGTTTGCCTTTTCTTGGTCTCTCTTTTCCACTTGCTGCCCTTCTTTGTGTTTCATTGATTTTTTTCTGTTGACATGCTTTGATTTTTCCCCTCATTTTCTTTTGTGTATTTTCTACAGACATTCATTCATTTCTGCTTACTGTGGGGCTTACACAAGACTTTTTATAGTCAGAACAACCTATTTTTTTATTAAGCTGATTTGGTAACATTGGTTAATACAATTATATAATTTTCAGGTGTACATTATAATTTGACATCTATATATTCTATTGTGTGATTTCCAAAGTCCAGTTTTCTTCAGCTACCATATATTTGATCCCCGAGGCTGAGCTGCAGCCCCAAACTCCCAACCCAGAGGGCCCATACCCCCATATCCTCCGAGACCAATCACCACAGAGCCCCAGGGGAATCTGAGTGAATGCTACCAAAACTATTGCTGACACTGACAGGGACTGAAACTGAGAGTAGCAAGTGTTATTAAAATCTACAAGAAAATAAAAGATGTTAGACTCCATATAAAGCAGGGATCCAAGAGGCTTAGACGCCACCTACTGGAAACCAAAAGAAAAGCACCTTCTTTGAGCAGGATAAAGAGAGACCTTGATATAATAAATCTTATTTCTGGAAAAACAACAGAATACACTTCCATTAATGCTCGGATGGAGAAATAGTCCATTAAACACCATGAACAACCAAGGTGATACGACATCTCAGAACTAAAGAGAAAAGTCTCCATAAAATGAGCTTACAGACATAGAAATATGCGACTGAAATGACAGAGAATTCAGGATGGTACTTCTGAAAAAACAGTGAATTCCAAAATGAGTCATATCAACAATTCCAGGAATTGCAAAAACAGCTAGATGAGCAGAGCAAGGAGACTGAAACGCTCAAAAAGAACTAAATAGAACTTTTGGAGATAAAAAAAAGCACACTGCAGGAGTTAAAAAATGAAATGGCAAGCTTGGGAAATAGAGTCGACCAAATGGAGGAAAGGTTAGTGATATCGAAGACAGAAATCTAGAAATAATCAGTAGGAAGAAGAAAGAAACTGAAGAATGAAAAATAATGAAAGAGAAATTCAGGAACTAGCTGATACCATCAAGAGAGGAAACATAAGAATAATGGGCATTACCAACGGCGAGGAAAAGGAACAGGGACTAGAAAGCATTTTCAGACAAATAGCGGATGAGAATTTCCCAAATCTAAGGAATGAGCTGGAGCTTGGAATTCAAGAAGTCAACAGAACACCCAATTATTTCAACCCAAAAAGGCCTTCACCAAGACACATTGTATTAAAATGATCAAAAATCAACAACGAAGACAGAATTCTCAGGACGGCCAGGGAGAAGAAAACGGTAACTTATGAAGGAAAACCCATTAGATTATCCTCGGACTTAGCACAGACCTTACAAACCAGAAAGGAATGGAATCAAATATTTAAAGTACTAAGTGAAAGGAACGACCAGCGTAGAATAATGTATCCAGCTAAGCTCTCCTTTAGATATGAAGGAGAAATTAAGACTTTTCTAGATATACAAAAATTGAGGAAATTCTCCACTACAAGGCCTGCACTACAGGAAATACTGAAAGGGGTCCGTTCACCTAAAATGAAATGACAAAAAAAAAAAAAAAAATATATATATATATATATATATATATATATATATATATATATATATATATATAATTAAGAGTAAAGTGACTATCAGGCAAATAGAAGCATAGGATAGGAGTGCAATCCTTACTAAGAACGGGGCATTATAAGCTTAAATAACAAGAAGAGAATTGTTGTAACAAGATAGTAATGAATGTTCAGCATACATAGGGACAAACCTAGATAACAATGACTGAAAAGGGGATGGGGGTATCCACATCTGCAAAGGGGAATGGAGATAAGGCATGTGCAGAAGAAAATGGACGACCGTATATATATAACTATCCTTTACATATTCATAATGGTAATCACACGCCAAGGATTCAGAACTGTTGTGTATAACATAAAGCAAGAAGGACCAGAGAGAAAACCCACAAAAGCCAACCATAATAAAGAAAATAGAAGCACAAGGACAAGGAATCAATGGAAACATCGAGCTACCAGAAATCGAAAAATAACATGTCTATAAGAAGATCTCAAATTTCAATAATCACCCTAAATATAAACGGACTGAATTCGCCAATAAAAAGGCAGAGTTGCAGAATGGATCGAAAAACAAAACCCAACCATATGCTGCCTCCAGGAGACATATCTTAGTTCCAAAGACAAATATAGACTCAAAGTGAAAGGGTGGAAAATGATATTTCAAGCAAATGGCATTCAGAGAAAAGGAGGAGTAGCGGTACTAATATCAGACGAAATAGACTTCAAAATTAAAAAGGTAAAGGGAGATACTGAGGAACACTTCATAATGATTAAGGGAATCATACACCAAAAAGACATAACACTTATTAATATCTATGCTCCCAATCAGGGAGCTCTGAAATATATAAAGCAATTACTACCAGACCTAAAGAGAGAAACAGACCAAAACACTATCATAGTAGGGGACCTAAATATCCCACTGTCGGATATGGACACATTATCCAAACAGAATATCAATAAGAAAATAACATCCTTAAATGACGCATTAGACCAACTGGACATAATTGATGTTTACAAAGCCTTCCATCCCCAAACAGCTGCTTATACATTTTTCTCTAGTGCACACGGAACATTCTCAAGAACTGACCACATACAGGGACACAGAGATAGCCTCAACAAATATAAGAGGTTGAAATCATACCAACCATATTCTCTTCTTATAATGCTTTGAAACTAGAAATCGACTGCAAAAAGAAATTAGAAGAACCACAAATACATGGAAATTAAACAACATGCTACTGAAGAATAACTAGGTCAGAGAAGAAATAAAGAGATCAAGAGATACATAGAAATGAATGGTAACGATAGTACAACATATCAAAAGTTTTGGGATATGGCAAAAGTGGTCATAAGAGAAAAGTTCATATCATTATAAGCCTATCTCCAAAAAACAAGAATGAGTCCAAATAAACAATCTAATGTTTTATCTTAAAAAAATAGAAAAGAACAAATGAAGCCTAAAGTCAGAAGGAAAGAAATAATCAAAATTAGAGTAGAAATAAATGAAATTGAAAACAAACAGAAAAAATATAGAAAAAATTAATGTAACAAAGAGCTGGTTCTTTGAGAAGGTGAATAAAATTGACAAACCCCTGGCTAGACTCACTAAAGAAAAAAGAGAAAGGACACAAATAAACAATATCAGGAATGAAAGAGGGGAAATCACGACTGACATAGCAGAAATACAAAGGATCATACAAGAATACTATGAAAAAGTATAGAACATCAAATTTAATAACCTAGAAGAAATAGACCAGTACTTAGAAAAATACAATCTTCCTAGACTGAATCAAAAAGATCTGGAAAATCTAAATAGACTGATCAGCAGTATGGACATTGAAACAATAACCAAAAACCTACCAAAAAGTAGAAGTCTAGGACCAAATGGCTTCACCAGTGAATTCTACCAAACATTCAAAGAAGATTTAACACATATTCTCCTCAAAGTCTTCCAAAAAATCGAAGAGGAGGCAATATTTCCCAACTCATTTTATGAGGCCAATATTACTCTGATACCAAAACCTGGTAAGGATAACACAACAAAACTATAGACCAATATCTCTCATGAACATGATGCAAAAACCCTAATAAGATACTAGTGAACTGAATCCAGCAACATATTAAAAAGATTATACACCACAATCAAGTGGGCTTCATCCCAGAGGAACAGGGATGGTTCAACATATGCCAATTGATTAATGTGATATACCACATGAACAAATTAAAAAGTAAGAATCATATGATCATATCAATAGATGCAGAAAAAGCCTTCAACAAGATACAGCATCCATTTATGATCAAAACACTTAATAAAATCAGTATAGGAGGAAAGTGCCTTAACATAATAAAGGCCATCTATGACAAACCCTCAACTAACATTATACTTAATGGTGAAAAACTAAAAACCTTCTAAGATCAGGATCAAGGAAAGGCTGTACACTATCGCCACTGTTATTCAATATAACATTGGAGGTCCCAGCAAGGCAATCAGGCAAGAGAAAGCTATAAAAGTCATCCAAATAGGAAACAAAGAAGTCAAACTGTCACTATTTGCGGATAACATGATTCTCTATATAGAATACCCTAAAGACTCCACAAGAACACTACTAGAAACGATAAGCAAATACAGTAAAGTCTCTGGATATAAAATCAATGTTCAAAAATTCATAGTGTTCCTATATTCTAATAATGAAGTTCCAGAAAAAGTGGAAAAAATAATTCCTTCTGCAATTGCAACAAAAAGAATAAAATACCTAGGAATAAATTTAACAAAACAAGTGAAGGACCTACACAATGATAACTATAAGACCCTATTAAAAGAAATCAAAGAAGATACAAAGAAATGGAAAGATATTCTGTGTTCTTGGATTGGAAGAATCAACATTATTCAAATGACCATATTATCTAAAGCATTATACAGATCTAGTGCAATCCCTATCAAAATCTCATTGGTATTTCTTAAAGAAATAAAACAAAAAATGGGAGTACATAGAAGCATAAAAGACCCCGAACTGCCAAAGCCATCCTGAGAAAAAAGAACAAGGCTGGAGGCATCACTCTGCCCGACTTCAAATTATACTACAAAGCGACAGTAATCAAATTAGCAACGTATTGGCAGTAAAACAGATACATAGACCTGTGGAACAGAATTGAGAGTCCAGAAGTAAACTCATCTTTATGTGGGCAAATAATTTTTGACAAAGAAGCCAAAAACATACAGTGCAGAAAGAAAAGCCTCCCCATAAAATAGTGCTGGGAAAACTTGAAAGCCACCTGCAAAAGAATGAAACTAGACTGTTGTCTATCACCACATGCCAAAATTAACTCAAAATGAAGTTAAGGACCTAAATATAAGACCTGTAACAATAAAATGCATATCAGAAAACATAGGAACTAAACTCAAGGATCTTGGACTTAAAGAAGATGTTATGAATTTGACCTCAAAAGCAAGGGAAGTAAAAGCTAAAATAAATAAATGGGACTACATCAAACTAAAAAGCTTCTGCTCAGCAAAAGAAATCATTAACAGGTAAAGAGACAACCATCCGAATGGAAAAATACATTTGCAAGCAACACCTCTGATAAGGGTCTAATATCCAAAATATACATAGAACTCATATGACTCAATAACAACAAATGATCCAATCAAAAAATGGGCAGAGGACCTGAATAGACACTTCTCTCTGGAGGACATACAAATGGCCAACAAATATATAAAAAGATGCTCAACATCACTAGCTATTAGTAAAATGCATATCAAAACCACAATGAGATCCCATCTCATACCCGTTAGAATAGCTATACTCAACAGGACAAGTAATAACAAATGTTGGAGAGGATGTGGAGAAAAAGGAACCCTTAGACACTGTTGGTGGGACTGCAAATTGGTATGGCCACTATGGAAAACAGTATGGAGGTTCCTCAAAAAACTAAGAATTGATATACCATATGATCCAGCAATCCCTCTACTGGGTATTTACCCCAAAGACTTGAAAACCCATTTCTAGAAAGATATTTGCACACCGATGTTCATAGCAGCATTATCCACAGTGGCCAGGACATGGAAGCAACCGAAGTGTCCTATGATAGATGATTGGCTAAAGAAGCTATGGCACATATATGCAATGGAATATTACTTAGCCATAAGAAGAGGTGAAATACTGCCATTTGCTACATAGACGGATGAGATAATCATGCTAAGCAAAAAATCCAAAGTAGAAAATCACACGATATCACTAATACGTGGGCTATAAACCTAAAAGCAACAAATTAGCAGGACAGAGATTCATGGATATGGACTAGTGGTTACTAGTTGGGTGAGGGAAGAGAGGGGAGGTAGACGGGGTAAAAGGGGTCAAATATGTTAGCTGAAGGAAACTGGACTTTGAGTGGTAAACACACAACAGAAAATACAGATGTCAAATGATAATGTACATCTGAAAATTATTATTAACCGCTCACCCCAATAAACTTAAAATTTAAAAAGGAACCCAGAATGATTTATATATAAGAAAACACTTAAGTACTATGGAGTAGGGTGTACCCCTTAATTTATGTCTTTGTTTTACAGATGAGAAAGCCAAGGCATGGATATAACACAGCCAAATAGCAGATATATAAGGTCATGTATAAAAAGTCACTGGTATGTAGCAGTCATTCAAAAATTAAAACAACTTTTATTATCTCTTTTCTTCTAAACATTTTTTGAGGTGGAGGAATTATTCTGAATTATTGTATTGGGCCTGATGTAATCACAGGGTCCTTATAAGTGAAAGAGGGAGAGAGACTTCAAGATGCTATGTTGTTGGCTTTAAGATGGAGGAAGGGGCCATTAGCCAGAGTGTTGCAACTCCTAGAAGCTGGAAAGGGATAGGAAACAGAGTCACTCCTGGAGCCTCCAGAGAAAATATGGCCCTGTCAACACTTTGATTTAGTGGGACCTATTTTTGTACTCTGACTTCTAGAATTGTAAGATAATAAATTTGTGTTGTTTTAAGCCACTAAGTTTGCAGTTATTTGTTATAGCAGAAATAGGAAAGTAATACAGAACTCTGAGTCAAAAAAATAAAAAGATATATTTCACAAAATTATTTAGGAAATATTTTATTGTACAAAATTTACATTTGTTGCATATGATGAAAGCACAGCAAAACAACCTTTTGTTAATCTATTTTTCCTTGAGATTCTCAGTGAAAAGTAAAGATTTATTTTCTAATATATTAGATAATACAACTTTTTATACAGTTGTTTAACAGTTGTGTTGGCAATAAGTATCTTGGGACATTAGGTATAAAACTGAAAAAAGATCAAAACAGCGCAGGGGGCAGACCACTGCCAAAGAGTAATCTCCAAGAACTTGGTATTTTCCACGGCAAGGTAGATGCTGTGGGGTCATCACACTGTAACTGAAGAACAATACATTTTAATCCTTCTGCTTTGCCACCAAATCATCTTTTAACATTTAAGTATTACAAAATTCTCCCTTCTCTAGCTTTTTAATTCCTTTTGGTTTTGATACTTTTATCTGGGTTTTTCTGTAAGGAAAAGCACAGTAATAAATTTCTATGTCTTTATGTCAACTTAAGATAAATTTCTTCAAGTTCCAAATCATAAAGATATGTCAGAAAGGCTGTGGATAGATTCCATCAAGTAAAATCAAATTAAAAGGGAACAGGTTTTTTTTGTGTGTGCGCGATTTGGCAAAAGCACAAATTAAAAAGACAGTTACCTACCATATAAAGCTGCCTTATGGTACTTCTGTTATGCCTAAAAACTATCTGATTTCCCTAGGTGTGATGCTCTTATTTCATAATAAAGAGAAGTATTTTAATTATATCCATATTCAATAGCTACAGTATAGCTAACATAGCAATACCTTTGTTTCCTAAAAAATATCCTGAATTCCGAAAAGAACTTATTTATTCTTATAAGAAGCTGTCTGGCATAAATGCAATTCAAACAATAAATACAATGAAATACTTAAAGATTTTTCCTTTTTGGAAAATCAGCCTTTTAACAAATGTAGACAATAGGTTGGTTAACTACCCTCTTTTCAAAAGTTCGGCTAAACTAAATTTAACCTAAAGATATATTTAACATAAACATTTACTTATTTGGTCTACTTACATAGTATATAAAATGCAAGTTTATGAGTACATAACCAGAGAAATCAGAGGATTAAGCTGTAGGAATACTTACATGTGGTTTGATAATCTGAAGCCATTCATTAAGATACTCAACCAGACCTAATGCATCTGGGATATTGTCTCCTTCTGAAACAAATTTCAGCAGAACCGCCACTGGGATTTCTTTAGAACAGCTACAACAAATTTAAAAAATAGTGAAGTATTCTTCTACTGATAGTGGCTGCAGATTCCACTGTGTCTGTTTTTATAGCAAAGATAATCTGCCAGGCTTTAGGCAAGATCACTTATTTCTCTTTGCCCCAGATATATTCTTCTGTTTGTGGGAACAGGATTAGAAGCCATGTAAAGCTCATCCTGGACATATGCAAGTTTATGCCTCACACCAAGGCTGCATGAAAAACCACCCCCTCTATCCTTGGCTACAGGACATGAGGTATGTTCTGATCTACTACCAAAATCTACTGTAAGAAGACAGTGATTTTTCAGACTCACCACAGCAAAGAGACTGAAAGATTAATATCTTGTTATTAATAATCTAAAACAGTGGGAAAAAAACTATGGCATAAAGAGAAAAAAATGACTACTTCTTACAGATACCTTCTATTGAGTGACTACATGCTTAAGCAATGCCTGCATATTTTGATTCAACCACTACAACAATCCTTGAGGAAGTTATAATTATCCCCATTTCATAAACAAATATTTGGAATAATGGGAACAACCTGGATTCAAACTCTAGCTTTGTCACTTAGCAGATATGTTGGGCAAGTTAATCAGGGCTTTACTGTCCTCATCTGTAAAAGGATCACAACAGAACCTACCTCACAGATCAGTGTGAGGTTTAAAGGAGGTAATGAAGCCTGAAGCCTGTGCTTAAAACAATGTCCAATACAGTGCCCATAATTAATGTGTTAGCAATTAATCATAAGGTAACTGAGGTTTAAAGGAACTGAAATGTAGTTAACATGCTCAAAGTTCTTTATCTAGGAAGTGGCAGAGGTGGAACTTAAACCTAAGTCTTCCTGACTCTAAAACACAGTCTCTTGTTTTGCTAGAGATGCCTCAAGCTAGTGATAAGATGGATATACCAATGCAAAAATGCTTCCTGTTTGCCAACAAAAGCAAAAATTGTTTCTAACACCCTAAAACCAAGAACCCTGAGAAAAATGTTAATGCCAAAATTTGAGAGCACATGACTGACAGAGAGCTACAGAAATAAAGGTGAGTTGAGTTCCTAAGCTGGATTTGAGATGTGGAAGAAATTCTGACACGTGGGTTCAGAAGTCTCAGATGTACCCAGAGAGCCTACTGCAGCATCTCAGTCTCTAAAAATTAGAAATTGGAAGTTGTTAGCACTAATCATACCATCTCAGTATATAGTTCTGAAATATCTTAGGGACACTCTAGCTCTGTATGGAGGCACTGTGAGCTGTGATGGCTCAGATTCTAGTTCCTAAACACTTAAGCTATGTATAACAGCTTTAGAAATGGCTCCTGCCTAGAGAAGGCTAGGCACTCTGGGAGTGCCTTCATTTTGAAGGCAGTAGCTTGAAAAGCACTGGTGTATGGTCTTGAACTTATAGTGCCTCTACTACTTTGCAACAAAGAGTAGAATGATAGTTTTAATACCACCCTCTGGTCCTCTCTCTAAAAGAAAATAAATAAATAAGGTGGAGAATGATTAATTTACTTTTTGTGACATTAAAGTCTAACATATGAGATATAGCCATTATTAAATTGCCAAAGTACTTCTATTCCAATTAAATATAATGGATCTCAGGTGAGCCACACCACTGTCACCATTTATTACTAGAGCAATTAGTATCTTTTCCAGAGGTCAGAGTATACATTTGTTCTGACAGTGGGAAGGCAAACTATGTGTGTATTACAAAAAATTTAGCAAATAATCATAATATGCATTTAGGGAGAAAAAGGGTTCAAAACTGTATAAGCTATAAGTTTTGTGGGGTTTTTTTGCAATTTCAAAAACTTTCTTGCAATGAATATATAATTACATTGAATGTTAAACATGGGTTTGGTTATAAATGAGTGAAAGATTTATGTTAGAAAAATTAAATAAAACCGATTTTGTGAGAAACATTTTCAAGTAGGATGAACTCTAAAGTTACAAATGTTTTGCTGTATCTTGGAGATAGATATATTTAATTCAATTATATTTTAAAGAAGTTGAAAACAGATTAAAAACTTATTAGTGGTAGTTATTTCTGGGTGACAGAACTGAGTATTTTAAATACTGTTTGAGTAGCCTATATTTTCTAAATGTTCTATGAGTATGTCTAACTTTTACAATATTTTTGGTTATTGCTGTTACTTTTAAAATATTTTGTTAATGTTGCTAAGTTGACAGCTACCCAGTTGTTGTTTATCTGGCCTCATAGAGTTTCACCCTACACATTTGTGGCTTAAAATTCAGAAAAAGACTCAGGGAGATCCCCAGAGCTCTTCTTCTGAGTAGCTTCCTCCTCTCTGGTTCTCTGCCTTGCACTTTCTAGTTATCGCAGCCTTCACGAACTCTGATCTGGTATTTCCTCAACTCAGCAAGACTGCAGCTTTCTACTTGGGTTCCCTCCCCATCCCTGTGTTGTAGTACGGAAAGTATCTTCAAGCAGAAAGTTGGGGCAATTGTAGGACTTTATTTGCCTTCTCTCAAAGAACCATAGCTGTGTGCTACTTGTTGTCCCATGCCCGAAAAACAGTTGTTTCATTAATTCTGTCCAGTTTCTAGTTGTTTACAGCAGGAGGGCAAGTCTGATATCAGTATTTCGACATGGCAAGAAACAAAAGTATGAGACTGATTTGTAAAAAAGAAGTCAGTTTGAAGGGGTAGAGTGCAATGGGAGTACGAAGAGAGGGAGTAAATTCCTCATGCAGAAGAGACACAAGCAAGGACACACAAGAAATGATGTGTCATTAGAGTCTTGTGAACTGGGTAGGTTTTTGCAGGGGGAAAAAAGAAAAGTAGAAGAAACAAGCAAGGAAGAATGAGACAGCTTTTATGAAATTGTGAATGCAGTAGTTCAGCTGGAGAAGAGTACAAGGTGGATAGAAAACAAGAAAATGAGCCAGACAAGGAGACCATGGAGGGCCTTGTATAGCATATTAAGAAGCACGAACTAGATTATGCAAAAAGCAAGTAAAATTGCTGGATTTTACTCAGAGAGTGTTGTGATCAGTTTTACATTTTATAAAGTTAATTCTAGCAACACTGATAAGATGGATCAGAGTGGGTCAGAATGGAGGTGGCAGGGGAATCAAGAGACCTTGACAGCAGTTGCTATAGACTAAACTGTGTTCCTCTAAAGCTCTGTTGAGGCCCTAACCCTAAATGTGATGGTATCTGGAGATAGTATGTTCAGGAGATAATTAGGTTAAATTAGGTTATAATGGTAGGGCCCTAACCCAAAAGGACTGTGGCCTTATAAGAAGAGAAAGAGAGACCCCCGCAACTCTTTCTCTGCATGTGATGATACAGCCGGAAGGTGGCCACCTGCAAGCAAGGAAGAGGGCCCTCACCAGAACCCAAACATGCTAGCACCCTGATCTTGGACTTCTGGACTCCCAGAATTGTGAGGAAATAAATTTCTGTTAAGCTCCCCCAGTCTATGTTATGGCTGCCTGAGCAGACTAATACAGCAGTCTAGGCCACAAATGATGTGGCCTGAATGAAGCAAGAGAGATTCAAAGCTGGTGGTTTGTAGAGCAGGTGCAGAGAATGATTAGGTAGCCAGAGATTCCAGGCTGTGGTAAAAGAACAGTTTAAGTTATATATATTATGGGGAATCAGCTAGGCTGGAAAAAAAATAATAACACAAATGAGGGATGAACTATGGAAAAAAAGACAAGTTGAAGGAAATGATGCTTTTGTTAAGAATAGAGTAGTTTTTAAGGGAAAAGAGAAAGTGGAATGATACGCAAGTATAGCCAGAGATGGACAAAACAATTAGTACTGGGAAAATGAGTTGAAACACTTATATCATTTCTGACAAAGTCTTGAATATTTTCAGAAAGAAAGCAGAGGCATAAGTAATTACAAATAACAAGAAACAGGTTCAACTTTTAGACAAACAATAAAGCTTATTGAAATCTAAAATCATGGGTTAAACCCTATAGTGAAGTGGTTAAAAGTACAGGATTTGGGGCCAGATGCCTATGTTTGAATCCTGGCTCTGCCACTTACCACCCATATGACTTTTAGCAGTTATTTAACCTTCAATTATCTTATTTACAACATGTGGTTAATATTGGTGCATACCTATATGGTTATTATGAAAGTTAAATGACTTAACACATGTAAGGTACACAGAACAGTACCAGGCACATACTTTGCTATTACCTCGACTATTATATTACTGTTACTACTATCCTGACTTCAGGTCATGCAGAAGTTATAACAGATTTTAAAGCAAGCAAACCAGTCATTCTATTTTGCAATGCTAAGTTTATATTCCTGAAATTTATTATGTTATATACAGAGGCAGATTTATTGGTTGAGTTTGAGCAGATTTATTGGTAGTAGGGACATATTTTTCCTAGGGTTAGTTCTGACCAACTCTCTAAAGCAACTGCAGATGGATGTCCCTCATCTCTCTCTCTTCATGGGAGAACAAAGAGTAGATTATATGTGCTTGAGAAGCAGCAGAAGCCACCCTCTAAACAGCTCTCTCCCCCCTTTTCACACTACTGGCTCTGTCTTCCATGAACTTATCAGGCACATCAATCCCCAGTAAGGAGGAAGACTCAGGGGGAATTAAAGCATACAGCAAGGCCTACTGGTTAGCACTGAACTTATGAAATAGAAGGATACAGGATAAGGCAGGTAAAAATAGGGATAGTGTAAGCGTGTACTGGGCATGGACATAAATCAATTTATAAAAAGATGGGCTAAAAGAAAAAAGATCTCTCTCTAGTTTTTCTTTACTTTCGGTTACCTTTGAAATGTTCATGATTCCTAAAGACTAATCAAGAATGACTGTAGAGGATTTAAAAGACAAATGCATAAAAATAACTTGTGATGACAGTATGTAATGAGTAGGAGGAACAGTGTATATAGGAGTAGTTTTTGTATGCAACTGAAGTTGTGAGTATCAATTCAAATTAGATTCTTATAACTTTAGGATGTTATATGAAATCCCCATAGTAACAACAAAGCGAGCATCTATATATTGTACTCAAAAGGATATGTGAAGATAATCAAAATATGTCACTACAAAAAATCAACTAAGCACAAAAGAAGTCATTAATGGAGGACACAAAAGCTATAATACATATAAAAAACAAATAGGAAAATGACAGAGAAATTTATCAGTAATTACTTTTAATGAAAATAGATTAAACTCTCCAACTAAAAGACAGAGATTGGCAGAATGGATAAAAACACACATCCAACTATGTGCTCTCTACAAGAGATTCACTTAAGATTTAAGGACAGTTTGAAAGTGAAAAATGGAACAAGATATTCTATGCAAAGGGTAACCATAGGACAGCAGAATGGCTAGACTAATATCAGACAAAATAGACTTTCCAGTCAAAAACTGTTAAAAGAGACAAAGCAGGCCATTTTATATTGATAAAAGGGTCAATTGAGAAGATGTAACAAATATAAACATATGTACAAAATGAGAGCCCCAAAATAAATGAAACGAATACTGACAGGACAGAAGGGAGAAACAGACAGTGCTACCGTAGTAGTTGAAGACTTCAATACTTCATATTCAATAATGGATAGAACAAACAGAAGATTAGTAAGGAAATAGATGACTTGAACAATACTATACATCAATTGGACCTAAAAGATATATATAGAACACTCCACTCAAGAAAGGCAGAATACACATTTTTCTCAAGTGCACATGGAACATTCTCCAGGATAGACCATTTAAGGCACAAACAAGAACTGAGATATTTAAAAGACTGAACTCATCGAAGTATCTTTTCCATCACAAATGAATGACTCTAGAAATCAACAATAGAAGAAACACTGGAAAATTCACAAATATGTAGAAATTAAACAACACATTCTCAAACAAGAAGGAATTTCTCAAATCAATAACCCAGGTTTCCATCTTAGGAACCAGAAAAAGAAGAGTAAATGAAATCCAAAGCTAGCAGAAGGAAGAAAATAATGAAGATTAATTAGAGTGGAGATAAATAAAACAAACAACAGAAAAATAACAGAAAAATCAATAAAACCAACAGCTATTTATTTGAAAAGATCAACAAAATTGACAAATGTTTAGCAAGACTGAGAAATAATTAAAACAAAAAAAGAGTATAGAGATTCATAGAACAAGTATCAGGATCCCTAACATGCCATGCATATTAAAGCATTAAATATGGCTTTTCAGGAACCTATTTCACAATCAAAGTCCAATCTTTCCCCTGAATATTCTTATTTTACATTTCAAAATTCCAATAAGTAATCCAACACACTCTCCAATTATTTTATTTTTTAAAAAAGGTGGGGAACAAATGAACAAACAGGCAAACAAACTCACCCTTTATCATAGAGTGTTTTTGTGATACCTCCTCCAGGAATACGAATACAAAACTCAGAATCGTGTGTTTCAGGAATGCATTGGCTTTTTTCCATCTCTTCCCAGTTAAGGCTCTTTATTTTATTTTGGATACTTTTTTGCATGGAAGGTGTAAGAAGGTACCTGAAAGGAGTACTAAAACGTTCATATAATTAACTTTCTAAAAATTCACAAATATGAATAGTAAGGCAAAAATCAGTTATTTTAGCAAAAATTATCTTGTTCTCCATATATTTTGCTGCCCAAGGCAAAACACAAGTTTCAGCAGTCTATGGAAGAATAACAAGTAAAAATACTGCTCTGACTTGCTATTTACACACTTAGGAGAGAGGGTAAAGAGATAGGAAACCTTAAACTAAGGCAAGGCCATCATGAAGATAAATCTGTTTCCCACAGGTATGCTCCCTTTCTGGCCATAAGGCCTATTTGAGATTCCTAAGAATTAGTCCAGTTTTGAAAAGTTACTCTTGGCTGACACTTTTCATGATTTTCTAGGTGCATAAATGATAATGCAATAAAATAGATTACATTTATATCTCTTGGATACTTTGTCTAATTTTTAAGAATTCAGAGTGACATGTCTGGGAGCTATAGTTAAAGGCAACTAGATTTCTGAAAATACAAATGATTGAATATACGAAAATTAAATAAATAGAAGTTATCAATCCAATCTTTTGAAAATTACCAATAAAACTTAGGTACCCTTCCTCCTCTCCTCTTTTTATCAGCTGAGCTCTGTGATGTTCTCAAGCACATGATACCAAATAATCAAAGTACAGTTCGAGAACCATCTCTAAAGCTTACACTAAAGCTTCCCTTGTACCCTTACTATAGTACCAAAAGGATCTACCTAACTGGCTCCCTTCCTAGCTATTGCTTTTTTGCCTTCCTCTTTCTAAAATCTAGGAAGGAGAGGTAAGGATATACGTGGCTTTTAAAACTTATTTTAACTTTTTCATAGATAAGTCATTATAACACTGTATAAATCATAACAAAAATATTTTTTCAAAGGCAAAAACATACCTGCGAAGCTGTAGATCGTTACAGTGATATGAATGACTGCTTGAAAGAACAATAACTTTGGCACAGTTACTACTTTTCACCCAGGAAAGCAGTTTTTCACAGAATGGCTTCGATTTATACTTTGTATATATTGAAAGAATAAAAAGAAAATCTAAAAGTTAGATCTTAGAGCATAACAAGAATATCCTATGTAATATTTTATCAACTTTATGTGATGATATATATTTACATAAACCAAGAATTTTTAGATCCACTTATGGTCCTTAAAGTGAAGGTGGAAAATAAAAAGCAATAAATTACGTATCATATCTTTACAATTAAGAAGTAAATTAATAGTGAGGAATCTAGATTTTAAAAAATTCTATTCTGACAAAGGAAAATTTCCCAGTTCTCTAATTAATCTATTGTTACTTAAAAACTACCACATGGCCATTTACAAGATGTTCTTGCCAGAAATTGCTGACCTGAATCTGATCTTGAGAAAATAATCAGATGAATCCAGAATGCCGAACACCTGGCCTCACTTTCTCAAAGGAGTCAATATTGTGAACACTAGAAAGGAGGGTAAGTTCTACATGGGATACCAACTAAAAGGGGTAATAGCCAAGTGCAACATGTGAACCTTGAATGGATCCAGAATTGAAGGATATTTTAAAGATAACAGGGAAATTTGAATATGTTAGATGATACTACTGAATAATTCCTTAAATGCTGATTTCCTTAGGTATGGTAATGGTGTTGTGGTTGTGAAGAAGATTATCCTTGTTCTTGAAAGATATGTGCTGAAGTATCTAGGGGTGAAATATGATGGCACTAGCCTACTTTTGGATTGTTTGGCAGAACAAAATTGCACATACAGGCACACAGAGAGAGAGAGAGAATCAAGCAGGTGTAGCAAGATGTTAACAATTGATTAATCTGAAATGTGGGTTATAAAATTTTGGGGGGAAACACTTTATGGAAACTCTTTTAACAGACTGTTAATAAATTATTCTATAAAATTTTAAATGCAGATAATGGCTAACTTTTAAAAACAGGAGGGCAGCATAGTAAAATGGTTAAGAGAGGCAGACTCTGGAGTCAGGCTGTCTGGTCTAGAATGCTAGCTTTACCTCACACATACTATATGTCTCGGACAAATTGCTTAACCTTTCAGTGTTTGTTTTCTCATTTGTAAAATGAGGATAATGTTAGCACCTGCCTCATAGGATTACTGTGAGAATTAAGTAGAGTATTATACATTAAGTACTTAGAACAGTATTGGTGCAAAGAATCAATGCTCCATAAATGTCTGCTACTTTGAAATCACTCTATTTCCATCTACCAAAAATTGTATTTAAGAGTGTTTGAACTGTCTATCTTAATATTTACACTGATACTGATGTGAACAAAAAAGTGAATCAAAAAGCCACATAGCACAATGTAAAAATGTTAGCAACTTTTATTGCAAGATCTCTGGGTATGATATTAACTAAAGAAAGTAAAGAGTGATTCTAATATACTAAAATAATCATAACACTACTCACAATAGTCTCGAATTGGAAAAAAACAAATACTCTATCAATAGTACAATCAATAAATTATGGTTTATACAACAGAATTCCATAGAGGTGAGAATAAACAAACTACTACTTGCAAGAACATAAATGAATCTCACAAATAGAATATCAAGGAAGTCAGACATAAAGAAGTGCATACCATAAGTGTCCATTCATATAATGACTAGGGTGGGGCATGATGGAGGGCCTCTGGAATGTTGATAAATTTCTGACCTGAACAGATGGTACCTTAATCCACTTAACAAACATTTATTGAGAGATTCTCTATATGCAAAGCACTATTCTAGAAGCTGGGGATATAAGAGTGAATGACACATCATCATTTCTCTCAGGAAACTTACTTTCTATTAGAAGTAAATAGTACACACATATATGACATGCCAGGTAGTAACGATGAGTTGTGAAGAAAACTAGCACAGGATTAAGATGATAACAAGGGAGGTCAGGGAAGGCCTTTTTGATGAGGTAACCTTTAAGCAAAGACTAAAGGAAGTGAGCCATTTAGGTATCTAGGGGAAAAGTATTGCAGGCAAAGAAATTAATGTAAACACTCTGAGAGAGGAGTGAGCTTAATCCGTCTGAACAACAGAGGGAGGCCAGTGTGGCTGAAGCAGGGTGAGCTAAAGGGGGAAACAGGCAATGAGCACACAGAAATGGCTGGAGGTTAGATTAGGCAGAGCAGCTGTCCAACAGAATTCTGCAATAACAGAAATGCTTTTTATGGCAAGCGCTTGCCACATATGGCTGTGGAGAACTTGAAATGTAGCTAGAATGATGGACGAACTAAATTTTAAATTTTATTTGCTTTTAATTAATTAATTAAAATTTAAATAGCTACACATGGCTAGTGGCTACCATATCAGTGCAGATATAGAGCCTGATAGGCCATGGTAAGGGCTGTGAATTCACTTTGAGTGAAATGGGAAGCCACTGGAGGGTTTTAAGAGAGAAGTGAAGTGTTTTGATTTAGGTTTAAAGGATTACTGGTGGTGCTGTTCGCAGACTATTATGTATTTGTGGGGAATGGGGTGCCAAGGGTAGAATCGGGCACAAGAGACGACAGTGGTACAATGGTAGCAGTGGAAGAGGAAAGAAGCTGGATGTAGAATATATTTTGATACATAATTTATATGTAGGTGCTACTGGTTGAAATGTAATACAAAAAAACCTATAATATTTACATGCTTAAATTTTTTCAGCAATGCTACCTTAATCAGGAATATATAAGAAAGACCCAAGCTATATGTCCCACTTTCTTTCAATATAATCACGAAATTTTATGAGACTATTTCACGACAGAATCAGACCTTTCTTAACTGTACATATAATGAAAAGAGCCGAAATGATTTTTGAATATTAATTCTTAATGATGCTTTGTATTTTCTCATATTTTACTTTAATAAACATAAAAAGGCAAATATAACATACTGACTTTAATAAAAATGGATCTTAACTGTAGAGCCACTAGCTTCTTTGAAGGCAAGGAATACACTGCAAATATAAGAAAACAAAATCATACAATAATTAAAATGGAGTTACAGGAAAAAAATTAACATAAAAATTAAAATTGAATTATATAGAACATATGCACTATATCATTGGGTTAAAGTAAAACATTTTAGAAGTACCTTAAAATGTGCCTGTGGGCTTTATTCTATAGAATACCATTCATTTCTAGAAAGTTAACTGTAAGAAAATAACAAAAAAATTTTTTTTCTGACTTTGATTATAAAACCAGAGAAGTTTCCCCTTGGAACCTACAGTCACTACGACAAATAATATCATTAAGAATGTTTTGGCTTTCTGTCTGCCATCTGTGGTGGAACCGTCACCAAGATGCAGACTTTTGTGAAAACCCTTAAGGGGAAGACCATCACTCTCAAGGCTAAACCCTCAAATACAAAAGAAAATATAAAGGCCAAGACCCAGGATAAGGAAAAAATCCCTCCTGATCAGCAAAGGCTGATCTTTGCTGGCAAGCAACCGGAAGATGGACATACTCTGTCTGACTACAACATTCAAAAGGAGTCCACTCTTCATCTTGTGTTGAGACTTCTTGGTGCTAAGAAAAGGAAGAAGAAATCTTATACCACTCCTAAGAATAAGCTTAAGAGAAAGATGGTTAAGCTGGCTGTCCTGAAATGCTATAAGGTGTTTAAGAATGGCAAAATCAGTCGCCTTTGTTGGGAATGCCCTTCAGATGAATGCAGTGCTGGAATTTTTATGGCCAGCCATTTTGACAGACACATTATTGTGGCAACTGTTATATGACCTATTGCTTCAATAAACTGGCAGACAAGTAATTGTATATGGGTTAATAAAAGACATGAACTAACAACAACAAAAAATAATGTTTTGGTTTCTGATATTCTCCCCTCTTTAGAGATCAGCAACACTCACTGGGGTTAACAGAAGAATAAAATGTAGAGTGTGAGCCATATAATACAATCCCTGGAGTAGGTACATTTGTGTTCTTTAGGAGTTTGTGAAAGACATGAAATAACATGAAAAATTTTCTGTAAGTCAATGTATATGTATTTTTTTCTGGCAAAAGGATCTATAACTTCCAATAGATTCTATAACGGGCCCAATTTACTGATGCTTAAGATGTCCCTGCCAACTTTACCTCCAAGAATGAGAAGCTCTGATATGAACCAAAGACAACATATAGTCTTTAAGGTCAAATGATTAGGCCGCTGTGCTAAGAGGTAAGCTTTTACTTACTATGAAAAGATTACATTTATTTCTAGAAAGTTAATTTTCCCTAGACTTGGGCAAATCCTTTGGTGGATCGTGTTTATCATGCTATAGGTCTTTAGGGGACTGTCTTCTTGGACTGGTATGGTATGATTGGGGGCTATGCTGCATTAGCAAGTCTAGTAGCCACCAGGTATGTTCAGGGCAAAGGAGGCTAGAGGAGTAAGTTTAGGAATTAGAGAAAAGGGCATAAATTTAGGGAAATGGGACAAAGGCATAGGCCGCTCAGGCCTCTAATCTATCTCTGACATATAGTGCAATGCAACAGATGTACTGAGGAGTGAAAAGCTAAGCTTTAAAACGTAAGATATGCTACTTTCTATAATAGCAATACTCATGTTCTCCATCAGTGTATCACACAGTTCCTTTTGTTATTAAGATCCTGTTTCCAATGCTTTTTTCTTTTTGTTATTAAGATCCTGTTTCCAATGCTTTTTTTCTTTTGATGAAAGTAACATCACCTTTCATGTATTCTGGCTAAAAATATTTAACTTTTATCTAACGCAGTTGCAGAAAATATAGAGACTAGAGGAATAAGCCAAATGACGTAAGGAGTTATCAAATGAATGTAGAAGACATGACATTCTATAGAATAATGGGTCCAGTTTAATAAATCGGTTTCATGAAGAAGGGGAAAAAAGAGAGTAAAAGAGATTACAAAGGCACAACATTCAAATGTCCTATGGATCCTGGTTTGGACATTTTAAAAGACATTTTGGGGTAAATTGGGCCAATATGAATATGGATAGGGTATAGAAAGTAATTAAGAAACTGTATCACCAATTTTTTTAAATTTGATGGTATTTTAGCTATACAAGAAAATGTTCTTAAACAATAAGAGATATGTACTTACATGTTTAGGGGTAGAATGTCATGAAGTCTATAATTTATTTCAAAACGCCTCATATAAAAAAAGAATAAAAAAGAATAAAATGGATTAAAGAGCTATATCCAACTGACCTGCTGCCAATTAGTGTCAGTGGAAAGCCAGCAGGTCTTCCACCAGAGTGAAGGTGCAGTTAGCAGGTGGTATGACACTTAGGAGGCAGGTCTTGGGGCCTGAGTGCCTTGATTAGAAGCTCAGCGACACTCAGTGACCTTAACTTTTCTGTGCAATGGGTTCCTCATCTATAAAACTAACTATGGAGTAACTGTGAGGATGAAATGCGTTAATCTACGTAAATGCACATAGTATTCAGCTTATAGGTAATAATAAATGACAGTTATCATTAGTGGAAGTATGTAAATTCTAGTTCTAACATATAGTCCTTTATCCTTTAAGGCAATAACTGAAATTCCATCTTGTATTAACAGGGTTATCTTTCCTGCAAGAACTTCAATATCATTTCTTGAAAGTGTATTTCATTATCACAAGCTAATGACATGCTTAATAAAATGGCAAAAAACAAAATGCTTCTTCTTTCAATCCACCCATGGTCTTTCATGCTCCTCCATCACCTCTGGCTTTGACCTTAAAATGGTAAAAGACCGAGAGGTCAACAGAGGAACTGGCTATCAAACCAAGTAGCTGGTTGCTCCTGTGCTTCCTGATCAACAGCTTTTCCCTTACTCAGTGCAGTGCCACATTATAAACAAACAGCGGTCAGTGCAATATAAACTGTGTTCCCTGATTAATTAAGCCTAATAGTCCAATAAGAAATTATGCATATTTACAGCATGGGAAAAGCCTACACCTCTTAACAGCATTAGGCAACTTAATTTCTCCAAGCCTTATCAATACCATATTATTATGGATTCTATAACAATGTGAGAGGGATGACTGAGGCTTTTAGTTGAGGGAGCACATATTAAATACACAGGACTTAACCCTGTGGAATTCTCTTTTCCACTTTCTCTGGTGTTAGTGATGTTTACACATATCAGTAAGAATACAGACCTGAAAATGAAAGGGGGAAAATAAAACCCATGTTAAAAAAAAATTTCAAAGTCTATCTAAGGATACAAATACAATCACATCTCTCACAGGAATTGCCATTTAGAAAAGGCTAAGAACTAAAACTAGCATATAAGAGAATAGGAGAATGTGTCTGGATTCTAAATTCTGCACAAAGCTGGCACTACATAAATGCTTGTAGAGTCTATTTTTAATTTAAAACACTACTCTATCTTGTAGTAGAATAAAATATGCTGAAGTCTTACATACCTTCAGCATTTATACTGAGTTCTGTTGAATCTTCTTCTGACGTTGCATATGGATTGTTTCCAACCATTGGCACAAGACAATCAGTATAGAAGTAACCAATCTTACACATGTTCAGTGTAGAAATAATCAGATCTATTGCAAGCTGGCCAACGTTTCCAACAGATACTGCTGGCTGAAATTATTAAAAATATGTTCATTAAGGCAACAACATTAGCAGCACTTTCAAAGGTTTAGATAGAAGACAATAATCACGGCACTAATATTGAAAGTTTATGTTCAAATGCATCACAGGTAGTACTGAATCTTTCATTAGTTGCAACTGAGGCGTCAGTGGTGGCCTCCTTCACCTTTGAGACTATTGATTTAACACTTATTGAATGCCTACTAGGTGTCAATCATTGCTCTAGGTGCTAGGCATGCTATACAACAAATCAACAAAAGCTCCTGCCTTCATGGAGCTTCCAGTCTAGGGGGGGGAATAGTTTACCTGTAATAAAATAAAGAGTAAAATACACAGTGGTAAGTGCTATGGAGAAAAATTAAGGGACTGTGAGTGTGTATGTGTTTGGCTGCAATTTTAAATAGGGTGCAATTTTTAAAAGAATCACTTCAAGTGACAACTATAGACTTGAAAGAGGTAAGGGAGAGACTGACACAATGATGAGAGAAAGGAAATTTTGGGTAGTGGGAAAGCAAGTGTAAAGGCTGCGAGGTATGAACAAAAGTGATCTCGGGGCTTCTCTCTCTCTCTCTCTTTTTTTTTTTTATTAATGCCTGAATGTTGGAGTGAGCTTATTTTCACAGTAAAAACACCACACACACACACACACACACACACAAACACTTATCCCTATGACTTCAAATAATCCAATTGCCAAATCTCTAGATACAGCTGGAACAATTATCTGAACTCCACAGTCTAATAGATATCTCCACATGGTTGCGTCAAAAGTAACTCACATTCAACATGTACAAAATTAAACTTTTGTCCTAAAATTTTTTATTTCAGAAAAGAGCAGCAATTATTGAGCCAATTACCTAAAGCAGGACTCTTCCCTTTCCTTCACTAACCACATAAAACACATGACCAATTTTCATTGGTTTTATTATATTTTTTTTAAGATTCCACATAAAGCTTTTCTTAACAGCCCCTTGTTTCCCTTCCCCTCCCAATAGATCCTAAAGCCTTTCTGTATCTTTTAAAAACTTATATCCTAGCATTTGTTGTCTTTATTGACTTATGTATTCTTAACTAGACTGTAAAGTCCTTAAGAACAAGGACCTAGTCCTAGTCTAATATTGTCATAAAACAGAATGTTTCTTGAAAAAATTAATTAATACGGACAATTTTAGGAGCGATAAAACCGTGTTAGCTACTGCCAAAAGTTGCTTTTATTACTCTAGCTGTAACTTTCTGGTTAATGACAATGACTTGCTAGCTTAAGAATGGCTCTAAAACTAGTTGAAAAAGATTTTCTAGGATAAAATGTAAAGAAAATGTCCCGCATAACATAGGTACAACGTATCGGTAATATCCAAACACATTACGTTGTATAGCCAACAAAGACAACAAACTGGAGACTTACAAACGAGGCCTGATGACTGCGCCACCAAAAGTTCTATTTGGACCGCCGCCCCCAGAGACAATCCCCCTACAATTTCAGCGTAGGCTGAAAATCTTAAATGGAGAAAAGTGCTCTTTCTGCCAGCGCCGGGTGAGACAGCCCGAGTGGCAGCGGCGGTACCGCACGCGCCGCCGGAGAGACAGCAGCTCCGAGCTGGGCGGGGAAGAGTTCGCGAAACGGGGACTCACCATCAGGAGGGTGAAACCTGCGAGATCGGGGACCGACTCTCCGTAGGGAACAAACATGGTCACACTGAAGCGGGTGGGCGCGGGTCGACAGGGTGCAGGCGGCGGGAAGCAAAAATCAGCAGCGCACGCCTGGCTCGCCGGCAAGTCGCTGGAGCACCGCGCGACGCGAGCGGGGCGGAGCCAGGAGGACGGGGTCCTTCGAGGCCCTCGGCGCGGGGTGTTGAGGGGCCGGCGCATCCACCTGCCGGCCCGGAGGACAGAAAAGGAGAGCGAGGAAGGGCGCGATGGGAGCGTACGGCGTATGCGGAGACGCTCGCAAGGCAAAGGCGTTGGGCTGCGTTGAGGTCGCGGCGTGGGGACCCTGCGGGGGGGGCAGCGGCCGTTGGAGATGATCAGGCAGGGCGGGGGACACCCCGGAGGCCTGGCTGTCCGCCGCCGTTTGAAGACAACAGTTGGGTGCCGCCACAGCCGCAGCCTCGCCCCCTTCCCGGCCTGGGCTTGACGCAGCGCTGCTCCCCCGCCCCCCGCGGAGCTGCGCGAGGCCAGCGGTCGCGCCGGCTCCGTGCTCAGCTCGGCCAACGCTCCGGGGCAGGCCGCGGCGCCTGAAGCGTACAGAGGCGGCAGCGCGGCGCCGGGCCCGCTCCAGCATGTCGCTGCCCCCGGAGAAAGCCTCCGAACTGAAGCAGCTCATCCACCAGCAGCTGAGCAAGGTGAGGGGCCTCGCGCGCACTTGTGCCCTCCTGGGGTCCCGCACGTCCAGCCTGGTGCCCCTTGGCCGGGCCGACTGTGGCACCTGTTTGTCAGGGCCTCGGGCAAAGGCTATGAGAGGGAGAGCGCGGCATGGGCACAGCTGCGGGCTTGAAGCCAGAAGAACTGTCTAGGCTCGATAAACAAAGAGCAAGTCCAGAAAGCTCCCAGTACCAGTCCGAGGTGGTAGAACGGCGTTAGCATTTTAGGATAGTTGTGAAAATGGAGCGTTTATCCAGGGATTTCTAGAAGTCAAATCGAGTATAAATTGTGTTTGGAGCAGGTTTATATTCAGAGATTAGGAATTAGAATTACTTTAAGGATGAAATTTGGGGTGTCATTGATGTTGAATCAAATTAGCTATTCTTAAGTCATGAAAGAGAAGTGACTAAAGAATTTGTAATGTAGGTATTTGTGATACTTCAGAGTTCAGGAAGAATTTATATCTTTGATGTGCTCAACTGAATGTAATAGTCTGAAGTAATAAAAGCTACCGTTCAATATACACTTGTATGCCAGGCTTTGTTCTGAGTGCTTACATCTTTTATCTAAGCCTCACAGCGATCTTGACAGGGCACTATTTTTTCGGCTTTGTAAAGGGTAAATAAGTTAACTCAAGGTCACATCTAATAAGTTGAAAGGAGAAATTCATACTTCGATCGCCTCTTCTTGGTCTGTCTTTTGATTATACTAAACGCTCTCAAAAGATTGTTTTGGGTGAGTGTTATTTGTGGGGAAATAATAACAAAGGTAGTAGATAACCAGTAGAGATTACTTCTAGATTTTGTACTAAAGATTTTTTTATCTTAAAGTTTTTTTTTCTTCTAAAAGTCTTATCTTTATTCTCAATGAATTCTGGTAACAATTTTACATTTACTATTAGCTTGAGAAGCCCTCTCGAATTTAGTTTATCTATTTATTCTTTTCTTTGTCAGTACTTCAGAAAGAAATTAAGTGACAATATTCAACTGCTTTGTAATGTTGTGAATTGTAATGTGAGTTTTCTACTCAGATGGATGTCCATGGCAGAATAAGAGAAATCCTTGCTGAGACAATACGGGAAGAATTAGCACCTGATCAGCAACAGTTATCAACAGAAGATTTGATCAAAGCTCTTCGACGTCGGGGAATCATTGATGATGTGATGAAAGAACTTAATTTTGTTACTGTGAGTAATCTTTTAGGGGAAAAAATTGAGTAGCATTAAGCATATATTTGGGGCCCCTCCTTTTAGGAAAACCACATTAAAATAAGACAGTTTTGTCTAGTAATGTCCTTGTTTCAAGTATAAGGTAATTCTATCCTTGAATGCAGCATTTAGGGTTATATATCAGTGAAATTGTTATATACCATATTCCTCTCTATCCAGTGACAGAATTTTCTCTTGTTATCTCTAGGTCTATAACTTTAAATATATAGATATTAGTCAAATTGGTTTACTTTAACTTTGTTTATTTTCACTAATGTTCTATAATTTTTAAAATTAGGCTTATTTTTAAAATAAACACTCTTTGGGGACAGTAGTCACTGCGATTAAGAAATTATCAGTTTCCTTAAGAAAAGAATTGTCCACATAAGAACTTTCCAATCTTTTCATACAAATAGGTCAGTAGTGGGATGATAGCCTCCCATTGTACAAATTAGTAAGTAGGCCTTTTGAAAATGAGGCAATAATGAGAAATTGTGACCTCAATATCTGGGTAACAGAATGTAAAAATTGGATGGACTTCATAATACACCAGGGAATGAGTATTTTAATATAGTATATCTTTTTTTGGTTTTTGAGGTTGTAAACCCATTTGGTATAAAAATTGACCTAATAATACCTTCTGCTGTGTGAATGTCACTTCCTTATTAAAATCAGTTCATGATAAAATCATAAGCCAAATGTTCTATGAAGTTTAAAAAAGTTTAATCTGCTTTAAGTTATTAAAGATTTGTTTTTAGCATTCTGTGTACATTGCTTGAAGACGAGTTTAATTCCTTAATATTAGACTTCAGGAGTGACCTCTTTTGCATCACTTCTTTTGCAGGCTTTTCATTATTTTTATTATGCAAGGAAAATAAGGGGCCTTTTGAGGGGGCTTATCCTATCTACTTTTTTCTTAGTTTCATTATTGACATTTTCTTGCTTAATTACAAGCTTTGTTTTCTAATTTGTTTTGATTTTCTGCCTTTCCAGGACAATGTTGATCAAGAACTTTCCTCTCCAAAACAACCAGTTTGTTTTACTGATAGACAGTCAACATTGTTAAAAAAAAGTATGTGTATTTCTTTTTAACATTAATTTATTTATGGGTTGTACTGTGAATAGATGTGCTTAGTGTTTAATATTTGATAGAAAACATTTCAACTTTTCAGAATGAATACTTATATTTTTGTGACTAATCATCTAAAAAATTTAGATTCTATTTTGCATGAAGTATATCAGAATAATGTATAGCAGAGTAGAAGCAAAAACAGGACCATCTATATATCATGTTTTAAAAATGTATTTTCTAAAAATTGTATAGCCTTGTTTTCTTTAATTGTAATGTAATTATCTCACAAGTACATTTTGCTGAGTTGAGATAATTGAGTTGGTTTGTGGAGGTGAAGGAATGTTGGTTAAACAACTAAACAGCAAAGTTATCCTGAACCTCGGCTCTGACTCCTTTCTAGCTGGGAGAAAGTAGCCAGAATATAATATATATATATTATAGGATCCCATATTATATATCTTTTCTTCCTAGGGTGCAGATGGTCCTGGTATATAGTAAATTTGTTGTTACTTTTTTTCTTTTCCTAGTCTTTGGTTTTATCTGTCAAGTTATTATTTCCTATTGATCACATTCCTTAAGTTATTTGGCAGTTTCCTCATATATATTGCTACACTTTACAGCTAATATTGATCCAACACGGAGGTATCTTTACCTTCAGGTTTTGGGTGGAAAAGCTTTCTTGGAACATCTGCAAGAACCTGAGCCTTTACCAGGACAAGTTTGTTCAACCTTTACATTATGTTTACATTTTCGAAACCAACGTTTTCGTTCTAAACCTGTTCCATGTGCCTGTGAACCAGATTTTCATGATGGCTTTTTACTTGAAGTACACAGAGAAAGCTTAGGTAAGGAGCAATAATATGTTATTTAACTGAATAAATCTTTGCGAAGTTTTATTGCAGAGTGATAACTTGTGCCGTAAGGAGAGATTTATAATGGATGAATCTTATTAGTTTTTTTTTTTTTCTCCCACTGCTCTTTTCTATATAGATTGCTTCTGCCATCTTCTTGCTTTATTTTCTGCTAATTAATTTTCCCTGAAGATTAATTTTTGACTGGTTAATGGTTGATTCTTTAGTAATAAACATTTAAATACCTATTAGGTGAATGTTACTATGCTAGGCAACTGCTGGGGATATAGTGTCGTGATTCTTTTCATTGATGAAAGATGACTAGATTTATGGTGTTATGATGTAACTTTTTGAAAATCAAAGTTTAGATATGAATTTATAATTCATTTTAGAATTATGATTCTTGATTCTTGTAATTGTTTTACATTTTTTCCTATAAAGACATTTTATACATTTTTGTTGTCAATGTAGAAATCTTTATAATATATTTGTAAAGTTAACAAAGTTATAGAGGTATAGCTTCAGAATTCTAGATTACTAAGATGGCTAATGCAGCACAAAAATTTATTTTTCCCCTCAGTGAAAAATGTTACCTTAATGAAGCAGTTATAGCTTAAATTGCTAGCTCCAAGATGCTGAATCTTTCAGTTTTGTGTAGATAATACAGTGATTATTTCTGGAGGTTTAGAGATAAAGGTAGTTTGGGATTAATGTGGACATATTTGAAGGCTTTTTATTGTAGTAGCATGTAGTTTAAGTACTCTTAGTGATCAGAAAACACCGATATGCATTAAGTAACTAGATAACTTGTCACAATTCTACCAGTCCTTTTAAAAGTTGTGATAGGAATAGGACTGTACTTTTTTTAGTCCCAGTCTGTTGTGTGCTTTCTGAGGCATTACCAAATTATTCTGTTTCGTTTTATATAAGTTTATTTTTCGCATCCTTTTCAATAAAAGTATTTTATGTGGGCCTAACTGAATATGTAATGTTATGTGTGTGAGTGTGTGTGTGTGTGTGTGTGTGTGTGTGTGTGTATATGTATATATATTTTTTTGTTTATGTTGCCAGGTGATGGAACTAGAATGGCTGATTCAACAACAATGTTATCAATAAGTGATCCAATTCACATGGTGCTAATCAAAACAGACATATTTGGTGAGACCACTTTAGTAGCATCCTATTTTCTTGAATGGCGATCAGTTTTGGGCTCAGAAAATGGAGTTACCAATCTTACTGTGGAACTTATGGGTGTAGGTATGATGATTAATATCACTGTTATACCTTTTTTTAGCCACAGTTTGTAAATATTTTATATTTTTAAAATACCTTTATAAACCAAGAAGAAAACATGTAAAAAGAATTTTTTCAGAGTTAAAATTGTACTCCACTGTTTAGTCTTGGGTAATGTATAGTATGACTGTAGAAGTTCATAGTCAGTCTGGCCTTGTCTTAAAGTCAATCTGGCCTTGTCTTAAGGAAAATTTTTTTTCTGGAAAAATGAATATAGAAATTTTGAGAGATTTTCTTTTTTCAAATTTATTTGATTATATATAAGACTATGAAAGAAAATTAAGTTCCTACACACATACATACACGCATGCATACACAAAAATACCTCCATTCTAGCACGATGCAACCGCAGAATTCAGTGCATTCCCATTAGTATGTGGCTTCCTATAGCACCAGTTCTTGTAGAATGTGGAGTAGGCATTTTTCTACCCTTTTACATGTGGGAAAGTAGCATTCACAGAGGTGCTAATACCACTTGATATGTGGTACATACTAATAAAATGAAAAACAAAATAAAAGCTACCAATGTTTTATGCATAACATAGGGGAATTACTTTGGTATTGAAACTTAGAGTTACATCTGGCCTTTGGACAGTCTAGCTTTAGTAATTTAGATTTTGATAAGTCAGACCCTCAATGTGTTTTTCCCTAAAAAAGAGAAAAAGTTCTATGTACATTTATTTTCATAGGAGATACCCATTATTTGTTTTTAAATATAAGCCTAACATGATAAGCATAGTAATGACCAAGAAACGATTATATTTTGATTCACCAAAGAAATATTAAATAATTCTGGTGTGAAGTATATTTGTTTTCTAATTCTTTCAATCCAGGCATGGACTGCAAATTTGTACTCGCATGTGATGTGAAAAATGAGAAGGGATAAATGAGAATTACTATATGTGAAAAAGAGTATATTTTCTGAGAATGAGGTGTTAACAGTTGGTTTGACTTTGTTTTTAATGTCAGTCTGGTTGGTATGATACATTTAACAAAGATAAAAATTAAGAATGCCAAATCCTTTAGTTCCAAAAAGTTCCTTAAAATGTGATTAGGAAGCTAAGGAAATATGTAATCACCTTATATGTAGATGAAAAACTTTGTACCAAATAAACTAATTTGATTTGGTTAATTTTTAATATGAATATTCAAGGTGATGAGTGTTTTTTTATTCCATATAAGTGGTAAAGCACAAAATTCATAAAGTATTTTGGTTAGACATTGGTTGGCTAAATATATATAGTTTTGAAATCTCTGAAATTCTGCCTATTTATTTACATTTATAGGCACAGAATCAAAAGTTTCTGTGGGAATTTTAAATATAAAACTTGAGATGTACCCACCACTCAATCAAACATTATCTCAAGAGGTAGTGAACACACAGGTAAAGAATTCTGAATTTCTCTTCTTTGTATATTTCTCTTCTTGGTAGCATATTTATTTACCTGTTGATCCTAGAAATCATTATTTAAAGAAAAATGACAATTTATTAATTGTAAGCAAGAGAATGACAATATGATTTATTAAAAATGTCTCTCGGGAGCAAAAAAGATTGACTAGTGTATGGGTACTGGATTGTACTGGGGAAAGTATTTAAATAAGTCAGTGACGAGGCTCTTACAGATGAGATGATGGTGGCTTAGATTAGGATGGTTGTGGAGATGGAGAGAAGTGCATAGAGTTGTTACATATTTTATAGTAATTAAGGAGAATGAATAAAAATTGAAAAATATCTTTTTAATTTCAAGCTTGCTTTGGAACGGCAGAAAACTGCAGAAAAAGAGCGATTGTTTCTTGTATATGCTAAGCAGTGGTGGAGAGAATATTTGCAAATTCGACCTTCACACAACTCTCGGCTGGTTAAGATTTTTGCTCAGGTTTGTAAGTTGTATTAGAAAAGCTTCACACTTGTATTTGGTATTTATTGTTGTATATGTAAATTTCATTTAACTTGAATTTGTAAAATGTATTTATTTCAGACAAATGAAAGTTTATTTGTAAAATAGAATGCTGATTTTATAATGCTCTCTTTCACTGAGTAGGTGGGTGATACAGTCTTTGTTCTGTTTTGCTTTTCATTTTTGTTTTTTTAAATCATTTTTTAATATATTTGATTTAAAGTAGATGAAAACCCTTTTTGTTTAACTTGAGGTATGTCCTTGATTGATACTTAGTATTAAATAATTAACCACTACTACATTTTGCATTTATATGTACATTCAGCTTTTGTGCGGAACTGGGGCTCTGGGCATATATTTTCTTGTTAGGGTATTTTTTTAAAGACAAATAATATTTCATGTAATAATTTTATATAACCAACATCCCTAAGCCGGTGACCAATAATATTTAACTGCAGCATTTCAACTATATATCTCTGCCTCTATTTTTCTTGTATCTTAAGCCTATTTTTTCTCATTAACAAACCAATTTAAAATATATGATTAACTCTATATTTTTTGTAACTTCTGAGGAATGATTCAAATGTTTTACATGTATTCAGCCTTATATAGGTACATTTATATGAGACAATATAGTATTGTTTTGAATTATATTTCTCAGGTCCTATACATTCTTCTAGCTTTACCTTATGTTCCTTAGATTTTAGGACAGGTTAAAGTGGTTTAATTTCTAGATGAGGAGCTTGCAAATGGGAGACGCTAGTTAACTAGTGCCCAGTGTTGGAAATTAGAGGCAAATGGCTTCTGACTTTACAATAGCATTGTCTATAGATTGAATGACTGGGCAGGCAAGGTAACAGTGATATCAGGACAAGGGTGAAGAGAAACCAATCAAAATATAACTGGCTCCCTGCTGTCAATTTAGTCTGATTTGAGGTTATTCAGTGCTATGTTGAATCTGGGACCAGAGAGGACTAGAAGTGGAGCAGGGAAGAAGTAGATCAGAGAAATGGCAAATAAAAGTAAAGGAGGAAGAGGATGGGATATCCAGTTAAAAGAATCAAGGAACTGGGATTTTCTTTTAGGAAATATTAAGTTCTTGTCTCAGAATTCATTTTAAGAAGATTTGAACCACATTAGGTCATTTAGTCTCATGGTAACCATATGAGGTTGTAAAGTGGCCAGGCATTGCCACTTTTTATAAACAGTATGAAGGATAGAAAAGTGAATCTTCTAAGTTCAAACAGCAACTCAGTCATGACAGACTAATCGCGATTTCAACTAGTGCTTTTTTGGTTTGACTGTGCCACCTCTTTACTTATAGAGATTCCTCTTTCCTTATAAAGATAGTAAATAAAATGTTTTTCTTACTTAGATTCCCCAGTGTTTCGTGCTGCTACTTCCTATGTTCAGCTAGATATGAAATTAAGGAACAACATGAGTTATTTAAGGCAGTCAATCTAATTACAAAATCTATAGTTTTAAATAAAAATTATTAGGCATGGTCTGAAAATGAATTTCTAGTGCTTCCATACACAAGAGGAAATAGTTTACAGCAGCACTATCCAGTAGAACTTTCTGCAGGGATGAGAATGTTCTCTATCTTTGCCATCCACTATGGTAACCCCTAGCCATATGTGGCTACTGATCATGTAAAATGTGGCTATCATGACTAAACTGAATTTAAAATTTTATTAATTAAAATGTAAATGGCCACATCTGGTTAGTGGCATTATATTGGACAGTGCAGGTTTAGGGGATTAAATGTTGAAAATTTCCAGACATTTAAGTAGTTTATGGGGTTGTATTTAGGTAATCTAATAGTAGGCAATATTAGAAATGTTACTGTAATGAAACATGTAATGGTATATCTTTTATTCCAAGATGCTACTTTTGGTGATTGGTTTAGAGCAAATGAGTCCATTATTTTATATTTTCATCCCTTTCTTGCCTGTTAGTGGAGTTATAAGAATAGGATAAACTGGCCCACATAGGAGCTGAATTATTTTACCTTTATCCTAACCAAACATCTGTAGTCTCTTGTGCATCATTATACTTAATCCATTGTTCTTTTTCTCCCTCACTAGCTGGTTTTGCTGTGGTATAATAGTAATTCACTTAATGATAGCTTTTACATTTTCTATGCAAGAAATTTTAAAATAAGTTATAGAAATTGACCTTTAAGACCATTAAGTTTTAAGAAAATGTTATAAATCACTTGAGGATTGAGGCTATCCTTTTAATGTTTAGATTGAGATTTCAGTACTTAATATTCTCATACTACACTAGATAATTAGTAATGCTGAGTAATATAAAAGAAATTTAAATAATAGTTTCCTAATTCTCTCCAAAATTAGATTTTCTGTTTTCAAAATCGGTACCTTCCCAGAAATTCACAGAAAAAAGGATCCAGAGCCCTGACTGGAGCCTGCGTTATTTCTGGATTTATTCCACAAGTCAATCAGTCCCCTTCAGTGTTTAAAAAACAAAAAATAAAAATAAAAAAACAGTGCCTTAAAACATGCTATGCCTAAATCTCCTCCCTTTTTTCTGTTTCTTAGTTTCCCTTCTTGTCTTTGGTTCTTTGTTCTATTTGAGCTCTTTTAGCTGATCTTTTCATTTTGTCTCTATTTCTGACTCCTAAGATAGCGTAGGGAGATGGAGAATAAGAGACCACCGTTCAGGTATTGGAGTAAGTGGGATATGAGAGGTTGGAAAAAAAAAAATCAGTGTCTTTTAGAGTTGAGAACCATAGTTATTAGTGGAAATTATAATAGTCATTTTACTCAGCAATTCTGTGTGATATTATGAAAGAACACATCTCTGTCCCCCACCCACCTGCCTATTCTTTCCTTAGAGGAGTTTTTTTTTAACTCTATTGAGGAATAAATGACAAATATATTGTATATATTTAAAGTGTACAGTATGATGGTCGTTATACACCTACATTGTGGAATGATTACCAAGATCAAGATAATGAATACATCCATCATCTCACATAGTTAACTTTTTTTGTGGTGAGAATGCTTAAGATTTATTCTCAGTTGCTGAGAACTATTTTCAAGTTTACAATACTGTAGTCACCATGCTGTATGTTAAATCTTCAGAACTTATTTTTCTTATAACTGAAAATTTTACCTTTTGACTTACATCACCCCATTTCCTTCCTCCTGCAAGCCCCTGGCAACCACCATTCTCTTCTATTCTCTATTTCTATTAAATAAGTTTTTATTTTTTTTTAAAGAACTGAATTAATTACCTTTATCCTAACTAAATATCTGTAGAATCTCATGCGTCATTATACTTAATCCATTGTTCCTCATATACGTGATACTATACAGTATTTGTCTTTCTCTGGCTTATTTCACTTAGCATAATGCCCTCAGGTTCATGCATAGTGTCGCAAATGGCAGAATCTCTTCTATTTTTATGACTGAACAATATTCCACTGATATGTATACTACATTTTCTTTCCATTTATCCATTGAAGACATTTTGGTTGTTTCCATATCTTGGCTATTGTGAATAATGCTACAGTGCGCAAATATCTCTTTAAAATACTGATTTCAATTACTTTGAGTACATATCCAGGAGTAAGATTGCTGGATTATATGATAATTCCAGTTCTTACTGTCCAAGGCTTTGGAGTTAGCTCAGGGTTTGAATCCTGGCCCTGTTGCATAATGGCTGTAGCTTCAGTTATTTCTTCTTTGAAATGAAAGTTATAGCGATGTTTAGAGAATTAAAAGAGAAATCGTATGCATAGCATTTAGCAGCCTAGTACTGGATACAAGGTAAGAACTTCATGATATCCAGAATTATTTTATCCCAAGTTAACATTTAAAGAAAAGGTGTTAAAATTAGAAATGATTAATCTGCCATTACAGATACCATTTTTCCTCTTTTACTTCAGGATGAAAATGGGATAAATAGACCAGTCTGTTCCTTTGTTAAACCACTTCGAGCTGGGCGGCTTCTGGATACTCCAAGGCAAGCAGCAAGATTTGTTAATGTACTTGGTTATGAAAGAGCCCCTGTTATCGGAGGAGGAGGTAAACAGGAACAGTGGTGCACTCTGCTGGCCTTTCTTTGTAGAAACAAGGTATTCCACACATGCAATAGAATTAAAAAGCAGTACATTGTTGTTATTGTGAATTTATGGTGCATTTGTAAAATAATTAACTTAGCAAAAATGTACACATTGTCAACTTGAGCAAGTCAGTATCTTCACCATTTTTCTTAACATTTAAATATCAGTAAAGAAAAAACTGAGCATCTTTATTTTCTCGTATAGTTTCTTATTTAATGTAATATGATTTCTGTGAGGTAAGGATCTCCAAGTACTATCATGTCATAAACTGAGATATACAGATGAATTAAACAGTGAATTAGAAACAGTACCAGGAATAGAACCACGATCTTCTAGCACTATTGATGTGTTAAAATTTCCCTAGATGATGCATTTTTTTAAAGAGAAAATGGCAGTACAAAAAATATCGAAAAAAATTTGGATTATTGGTATTTTGTTTAGTATCAAATATAATTATATATGAAAATTTGTGTAAATTTATTGATGTTAAATCTAAATTCATTGATTTCACTAAATAATTTTATACATTATGAGATAGTTCTTAATCTGGGTTCTAAAAATGTTGATGATATGAAACAAGTCAGACTAGCATTTCAGTTCTGTTGAAACAGAACAGAAAACAAGAAATTTACTTAACATATTATTGTTTTGACATAATTTTGTTTCATCTGAAGTGTGTAAATTTGTATGGGTATTTACAAGTCAAAGCTTATACAATGGAATAAATTATTTAGATTGGAGATTGATTTGTCAGAAAGATTTTGTCTTAAAGACAATGGAAAACAGTTAAAACATTGCTTATCAAAATTATTTTGCTTTATTCCCAAGCTGTAGTTCTTAAAGTTATGTGTATGGATTTAAACTTTTAAAAAAATTATATGTATTGGGGGTAACATTGATTAATAACATCATATATTTCAGGTATACAAATTTATAATACAACATCTATGTACTTCATTGTGTACTCACCACCAAAAGTCTTATGTCCTTCTTTCACCATGTATTTGATCCCATTTACCCTCTTCATCCTTCCCCTATCTTTCTTCCCTTCTGGTAACCACCATTCTGTCATCTATGAATTTGTTTAGTTTTTTCATTTATTACTTTTTGTTTTATATCCCACACATGAATGAAATCATGTGATTTTTGTCCTTTTCCATCTAACTTCACTTAGCATGATATTCTCAAGATTTTCACATACAGTAGGAATGATATATGTTTAAAATGATCATTTAAACAACTCTTGTAAAGCAAATAATCACCCCATTGATTTACTATTTTATGTTATCTAAATTTGTTTAAAGAAAAAGCACCCCTTAAATTAGAAACCTGAAAATCATTTAAAATATTTTTCTAGTGCAAACGACCGCATTACAACAGTAAAGGTGAAATTTCATCCATAATTCTATTACCAATTTATTATATCTTTTTTTCCATAATTATAACTAAGGTATAAATAAAATTTTGTGTGCTGCTTTATAATTAGCATTATGCTATGAACATTGTCCCATATGTTGCTATAATTTTTATGATCTCCATCTTTTAATAGCAGTATAAAGTTTTCTTGAATTATATTAATACAAAATCTACTTAACTATTTCCCCTTTGTAAGAATTCTTTTTTTTCTTCTTTTTTTAATTATTTGTTTCAAGTATACAGTACATTGGTTAGACATTTATATAGTTTATAAAACGATCCCCCTGATTACTGTATCTTCCCTCTGGCCCTACACTTAGCCATTATATAACTGCTGACTACATTAACCATGCTGTGCTCCGCATTCCCGTGATCATCTATCAACTACTAATTTGTTCTTCTTTTACCCTTCACTGCATTCTCTCCACCCGCCATCCTCTTCCTCTTCCCTCTGGCCATCACCAGATTGTCCTCTATATTTATAAGTTCGTTTTCGATTAGTTTAAAACTGTTTCTTTTTAAGTTAGGGTTGCTTCCAGTTTTTTGATATCATTCAGAATGAATTTTTGCATTGAATATCTTTGGTTGTATTGTTGGATTTTTAAAAAAAAATTTAGTATAAAATCTGTAGAAATTAATGGGTCTAAAAGGTGTTGGATATTTTTCTAAAGTCAATTTAATGATTATAAAATTCTATTTGTTGTATTACAGTTAATTAAAAAACAACAGTAGAGCCACTAATGTAAACATTTTGGGGAAAGAAATCATCCATTCTAACACTGAACTCAGTAGTTACTTTTACTTTTGCATATTACTAATAGTCCTGTGCTTAAATACATATTTTCTTGTAATTCTAATATTACTGGTAAGTTTTGATATTTTTTCACACAACATATCAGCTATTTTCTTTTTTTTTTTTAATTTTAATTATTTTAAAAAATTCTGGGAGTAATACTATCAAAGAGAATTTAGGAAATAAAAGGAAAAATTATATATAACCACCCTAATTACAACCATTGTTGGCATTTTGCTATATTCCACCAATCACTTTTCCTATTCATTTATTTCCTTAAAATGATCATATAAATACTGTAATTTACTGTTTTAAGTATTTGAGTATTTTTTATTTGCATTTTCTGCTCTATGATTTATCCGCTTGTCTGTTCATGTCCATTAGGTATTAATTTTTTAAACTTACTACTTTTTTTATGTTGCATGAGTTCTTTATAAACTTTTGAATCTGAATATCCCTTCTTAAGGTGTACATGTTATGACTGCTAGATTTGTCAGCACTGACTTTATAAAATAATTTACAAAACTCTTCTAAATTTGGTATATTCTCTTCCCCCCCAGCATTGTTTCAGCTTAACAGAGGACTGATGATTAAAAGTGAAAATTTTAATAATTTTTATTGTCTTTTTTTAAAAGACAATAAAAAACTTTGTTTTTAAATACTTAACATGGAACAAATACTTAATTTTAATTCATTGTGCTTTCTAGGGTGACTGTGAAGACCATGCTAACCTTCTGTGCAGCCTTCTTCTTGGATATGGATTAGAAGCTTTTGTTTGTGTTGGGACTAAGGCAAAAGGAGTACCTCATGCATGGGTTATGACTTGTGGAACTGATGGAACCATTACTTTTTGGGAGAGTTTAACAGGACACAGGTTAGCAAACTAAATTTACAAAGATATTAAAATGAAGATGTAAATGTTTTAAATTATAGGGGTTTTTTTGTTTATATCAATGGTACTCCAAGGTATATGTTGATAAGTTATTGGAGCCTTTTTGATGACTATGAAAAATAAATTACTTTAATTAAGATAGCTATGTTAATTAAACACTAAGAAAATTTGTATACCTTAAATATTCTTTACCAACATGATACTGCTAAAAACTGAATTATATTTTAATTTTATGTAACTGGCATTTTTTTTCTGATGATCATCCTTAAGCCTGAAAATAAATTTAAGTTTTGTAAGTCATGATTTCTTTTGAAAACTTGATATGGTCACCACTTCCATGTTGATAAATCCACTGGACATTTTTTATCAGTCCTTTTGGCTATCATCAGATTTGAAAGAATTAAATGCTCCCTCCTTCGTAACCGTTCTCCTTCCTTAGCTTCTCTCATAGCACTGTCTTTTAATCTTCATTATTTTTCTCTGGCTGTTCTCAGTTTTCCTTAACCTTGTCTTTACTATTTTTTTTAATTAAAAAAAAATTTTAATTACAGTTGACATACAACATTATATTAGTTTCAGGTGTACAGCATAGTGATTAGATATTTATATAACTTACGAGGAGTTTTATCTTGTCTTTAAATGTTGAAGATCTGAAGGCTCAGCCCTGGGCACTCTTCTCATTATTTTGGGTTCTTTTTTTTACCTTGCTCAATAAACATTTTGATTAGTTGTGCCTCATAATGTATAGCTAAATTATTTTAATTGTGTCATCTGAGTTAGACAGTTTTGATCTTAATGGTATATATAGAGTATACTCTCGTGTTAAAGGAATAAAGTTGGTTTCTACATCATAGGGTGTGCTATACAATTAATATAGACTGGTCAAATTATGGGATATGAGAAGGAAAAGCAAGTATTAAACTGTAGTCTTAGAAAATAAGTATGGCTTTAAGTAAGATGCTGCTTCTTAATTTTTAAGTTCTTATTATATAAAATTATGATTTACATTTTTTAGGTACATCCACAAATCTATCAATCCTGATGAACCTCCAGTTGCTGAACAGCCCAAACCATTGTACCCATATCGAACAATTGGTTGTGTTTTCAATCATCAGATGTTCCTGGGAAACTGTCAGCCCTCTGACTCAGTAGAAATCTGTGTTTTTGATTTGAATGATGAATCCAAATGGAAACCCATGAGTGAAGAAGCAATTAAATCTGTGTGTGCTCCAGGAGCTACTACATCCCTTCCTCCCTTTCCACCTCTATGCGCATCTACAATTGATGCTTCCGTAACAAGTAATGAAATAGAAATGCAGCTAAGGCTACTAGTGTCAGAACACAGGAAGGTAATTAACACTGAAATTTGTATTCTTGTGCATTTTTTTCATTCGTTTATGTATTAGTTTTTTTTGGTGTGTGTGATAGTGCCAGTCACTATTCTGGCCCTAAACAAAGCAAAAGTGCCTACTTTTATGGTTTGTAGTTTCGAAAGTCATGAGAGTTAAGTTCTGAGACTCAAAAATTTCCAAATCCACCAATACTTCTAGAATTTATTCTTTCTAGGAGTGAAGAATGGTGGACTTCTTTAGACTTGCTGAATGCCACTGTTTAGATTTCTTCTTTGTGAAGTATTTATTCAGTCATTACCCATTAAAAATATTGGGTTATATTTTTTCATATTCATTTTTTTCATGGTTTGTTTTGTTTTCCTGTTATACAAAATTGGTAGATATAAAGTGATATATCCTCATTCTGGCTTTAATTTGTAGTATCCCTAATTACCAATGAGATCAAGCCTCTTATTTATTAACCAGTTAGATTTCTTCTTTTGTAAAGTACCTTAGAGAAGACATAAAAAGCATTAATCAAAGGAAAAGATTAGTATTTGTTAAGAACGTATGTTCTAGGAGGAACATCTTCAACATGCTCACACACTCTACCAGACATTGATACCCCTAAAAGTCTCTTGAGGCACACATGCTGCTTTGCACTCCCATGAAAGTGCATGCAGAATGTTCACACATTATAAAACACAAGTGAAACCGTACACCCACACTCATAGAAATGTTCAACCAGGCACACATAAAAGGTCACTCATATATATCCACCTGCCTGGATATCACACAACCACATCTCTGTCTCACACACACAGACACAGGCACAGGCACACACCAACACACACACACACACACACACACAGGGAAACTGTAAACATCCATCCAGAAACCTATTGGAAATAAGTTCTTTAGAAATTGAGGGCCATGGAACAGTTCCACCACATCCCCAGCCAGCTAGAATGATGAGGCAAGCCATTGGGTGCCTTTTTGATAACAGACACATGAACACATGAAGACCCCTGATGTCTAAAAGGCCTTGGAGTGGGAAAAGTTATTTGCCTCACACACAACCAACGAAGGACTAGAATTCAAATTTATATAGAAGAGTTATTTATAATTCTCCTTTTGGGATTCCCCACCTTGGGTGAGTTCCGTTTTTCCATGTTCCTTGAGACCATCAAAGGCACACTTTATCAGATATGTTCTATGGGCTTCCAATTACTCTTAGCTTTGATCTCTAAAATATTTTTTACTTGCCAACTCATCAAAGCATTTAAAAGTATGTTATGGAAAATCTGGCATTTGTAGTATGTTTTCAGCAATAGATTGATGAGGGACCTAATTTATTACACTGCTGGAAATTAAAGCCCCTCTTTACTGTCTGTCCGTCATTCATATTGCCTTTTAGTCTTCTTTTCTTAGGTCCTGTTTATGAAGGAAACCAATATTTTATTACATTATAAGAATTATTTTATGTAGAAGAAAACAAAATTTGAGCTAGATGTTAGTGTTGATCACTAGCTAAGTTGATGGTGCTTGTAAATCAGCAAGTGAGATTCACATTCTGCCTCAGGAAAGTGTAGATGATTATGGACCTTTAGGATCTCTTAGAGCCAGTTAAAACCTTGATTGTGAAATCAGGAAATGCTACAGATATATTATAATCAAACTATTTAGAATTTTGAGAAGTTTTTTATGTTCGTGACAAGTTTAAAGTATGTCAAAGGGATCAAATATGTGGTGACAGAAAGAAATCTAACTATGGGAGGTGAACACACAATGTAAATATATATAGGCCTTACTGTTAAAATGTACAACTGAAATTTAGAGGATTTTGTTAACCAATGTCACCATAAAAAATTAATTAATTAAAAAATATATATTATGTGTCCAACCATCAATAATTCATTCAGTGTTATAAATGAAATCATAATTGCCTTTAGTATGCCATAGAAACATGTTTTGAGTTCCTTGGGGTCCTGCAGAATGTCTTCTTCACTTTTTTATCTCTTACAGTATAAAAGTCCATACCTTTTATGGAGTAAATGCTCAGTAAATATTTGAGTTTATATATGCAATTAGTTTGTTGACTTTTTTCTCCTACTAGAGTTGAATTTATGGTAGGAATAATCAAATTGAGCAGATTCAATTTTACTAAGCTTTTTAAAGTTAAATAAATAAAATATAACCTCAAAATTTACTGACACTGTATTCCATGGTAGGACTATTTCACATGATCTTTTCTAGTGGCTATTAAGGAAGTATAGGATTTGGAACTTTCACTAAAATCATTAATATTGGATGTTTTTTGGTTCTTTCTTTAAGAAAAATCTGATACCTGTAGTTCTTTTTATATTTTACTTCTACATATCCTTATAATAATAGGAAGTTAAAAAAATGATGACAGGTTTATAAAAAATCTTGGCATACATTAAAATAATCAATATTTTTATTATAATTGGTTTTTAAAATATTAATGAATTTCACTCTTTTTCTTTTCTCCATTGCTGTAGGATCTTGGCCTCACTACTGTTTGGGAAGACCAGCTTTCCTATCTCTTATCACCAGCTTTGGCTTCCTATGAATTTGAGCGTACAACAAGTATATCTGCAGGCAATGAAGAGTTTCAAGATGCCATAAGGAGGGCTGTGCCTGATGGCCACACATTTAAAGGGTTCCCAATACATTTTGTATATAGAAATGCAAGGCGTGCATTTGCTACATGTCTTCGGTAAGGTGGAATTTATGAATTCATAAATGTTTTTGGCTTAGGAGTTTTAGAAATAAGTCTGGTAGTTCTTTAGAAATGGATTCAGAATCACATGGGGAGCTTTTATGACTTACCCTCCTTGCCACAGATTGTAATTCCTTAGGTCTGAAGTGTAGCTCTATATAGTTTAGGATAGTTTCCTTAGTGATTTTGGTGCTATCTCAGTTGAGGATCTCTGATCTTGACTAGTGTAATTTTTTAAGTTTATAGACTGTGAGGAATAGTCCGTAATTCGAGTAGCTCAACCAAAATTTACAGAGGTGTTGGTAGCAGAGACAGGATTTTAAAATATTGTCTTACTTGGAAACAAGAAAGTAAAGCCTATGTTTACTTAACTACATAAATTTTCTTTCTTCTATAGGTCTCCTTTCTGTGAAGAAATAATCTGTTGCCGTGGAGACCAGGTGCGACTGGCAGTTCGTGTCAGAGTGTTTACTTACCCTGAATCTGCATGTGCTGTTTGGATCATGTTTGCTTGTAAATATCGCTCGGTATTATAGGCCTAACATTTCTATAAGAATATACTTATGTTTTATTGGAATTTTACACATTGTACATTATTAGCTGTTTAGAGGTTATCTTAAAAATCACAATCTGGCTTGGATGTCATATTTCAGTTTTGTATATACCTAATGTTTGAAAAAAATCATGATGTGTGTATTTAAAAATTAAGGATGAAAAACTTGTATAAATCTGAGTGGTATTTAGTATAAATTCAGTGTATATTCTATTTTAATAAATGCTACTTTGTTTATAGGTATTCAGTAGTTTAAATATGAATATAAAGTTTACTTAGTTTTTTTTTACATTTATAGGTAATCAGAAAGATATTTGTCTGAGGGTTTAAGTTATAGTAAAATCAATATGATTATTTTTCATTGATTAATAAGATTATTTTATGTAAATTAGTAGAAATTAAATTCACAATGGATTTATTTATTATATAGGTGAAAAGATATTTTGATGAATTGTCACTTTTGTGATTTATCCATGGCCATAGAGATATTTGTGACTTTTTAGAGATTTATGGAAAGACTTTGATATAAGAGTTAAAAAGAACTAGTACTGGAAAGGCATAAATATTAATAAGAAAACAAACCTCATATATGGAAGTACATGAATAATTTATAAATATTTGTTTTATTCATTATAAAAGTAAATTAGGTATTTTAGAAGAAATTTATCATAACCTTTTGTTATACTGACACATTGCTTTCTGTAATTAATATTGACAGTCTGGTTCTGATTTTCTGTGATCAAAGGACTTCTTCTAGCTTCTTTAGGAATTCCGTCTTCTGAACCACATTTTTTTCTCTTTTTTTATTTCATTGTGATTAAAAAACATCAGGGTATATGTGAGTAATCTAAATCAGAATCATTGTGCGAGGGCACTGAAAAGCAAGCATATCTGAGTGATGAGTGATTCCATGCAGATATTTGTATTTAAATTGAGGAGGTTTTAAAATTGATAAATTTTAAAAGTAAGCAATAAAGTGAGCATTGAAAAGACCATAGCAATTTGACTTTTTGTAAGACATTCCCTAACATAGGTTTGACTGTCCATTCAGCATGTCTGTGCACATTTCTTAATTCAGTTGCTTTATGCATTGGTCTTCTTAAAAAGTAACTATATACCAGTTCTCTATGCAGGTTATTCTTTTACTTACTTTAACTCACCTTCGCATATAAAATAATTTAGTGGTTTTTTAAATTAAAATTTAAAGATATCCTAAAATTTACTTTTTGTTTTATTTTTACATGTGATAAATATTTGCTTTAACTTGTTTTAAAGGCCTGAAAATATCTCTTCTATTAATTTCATTAATAAGATGTTTCTTGTGAGACTATTATGACTCTAGAGAATTAGCAAAATAAGAATTAAGACATTTTACTCTGTTGCCAGAATTACTCAGAAAGGTATCAATAGAGAAATTGCTTATAATTCTTAGCTTTCAGAACAAGCCATTTATGAGGCACATGCAGGAGGCATACTAAGATCAAGGCCATATTATTATTGAGGCTGGCTTCTTGCCTTACTGCACTAGAGTAACACATGTATTTATAATGTACTTTTGGTATAAATTCTAAAATAAATTTTCTTTTTATGCACTTTAATAGAGTCTGGCATGAACTCCTATTTTTCCCTAAAGATGGTTTATTTCAAAAGGTTATTTCAGTGCATTTATCACTAGAATTCTGCTACTCTTACAATTTTTCTTTTTAAAAATTAAATTTTCCTTGTATATTTAGCTCTGTCATCAAAGTTGTTTTTCTATTAAAAACATAAAATGTTTTTTATATAATGTCTCTAATGTGTTCTTCTTAACAATATGTACACTAATATAGTCCTCTATACCTAAAATATGGGTTTATTTAGCAGAAGAATATCAGAAACCTAGACACTCCATTACTCAAACACGAACCTGTTGAATAAAACTTATTAAATTCAGTTCTAACTGAACACTCCAATTTTTTCTAATATTGAGGTGTATGTTTTTAGATAATAATCTGTAAAAACACATCTATAACCTTACTGTTCTAGAAAGTACACACTTTGAAACTCATTTTTCTACTTCTTAACAAAGACAAGATTTGACCCAAATGAAGAGAGTAGGCTTTATACTTGAAAAGGAAGTAGTATTCTGTGCCAAATATCTGACTATCAGAAGGCATTAGTTATGAACATCAATTGCTTAAACTAACTCATTAACACTCTGATTTCACATTTTATTAAACAAGAAAATAGATTAGAGTACAATTTACAATTTCATAATTTTATTTTTATTTTTTAATTTAGTTTCAAGTACATTGGTTAGACATCTATATAGTTCATAAAACGATCTCCCCAATTGTTCTCTCCCTCCCCTGACCCTCCACCTAGCCATTGTATTCATGCTAACCACATTCCCTATGCTGTGCTTCCCAACCCCATGACCATCCCCAGCTACTAATTTGTATTTCTTTAACCCATCATCCATTCACCCAGCCCTCCAATCTTGCCATTGTCTGTAACCAAATTGTCCACTATATTTTTGAGTTTGTTGTTGATTGTTCTTCTTTATTGCTTAGATTCCACATATAAGTGAAATCATATAGTGTTTATCTTTCTCTGACTTAAATACCTTCTAGGTCCATCAAAACAATATTTCCATCTCCTTCCTTTTAGTCTGTGTGTGTCTTTTAATCTGGAGTGAGTCTTTTGTAAGCAGCATGTAGGGGTCTTGTTTTCTTATCCATTTATTCACTCTATCTTTTAGTTGGAGCACTTAATTCTTTTCCATTTGAGGTACTTATTGATAGGAATGTAGTTGTTATCATTCTTTATTCCTGTTTTTGATACATGTTTTTTCTTAAAGAAGTCCCTCCAACATTTCCTGTAATACTGGCTTGCTGGTGATAAATTTCTTTAGCTTATTTTTGTCTGGGAAGTTCTTTTTCTGTCCTTTGACTCTAAATGATAGCTTTGCTGGATAAAATCTTCTTGGTTATAGATCATGGGTCTTCATCATATTGAATATTTTTTGCCAAGCCTTTCTGTCCTGCATAGTTTCTTTTGAGAAATCAACTGCCAGTCTTAAGGGTGTTCCCTTGTAGGTAACTATGCTTTTGTCCTGCTGCTTTTAAGATTTTTTTCTTTGTATTTAACCTTTGGCATTTTGATTATGATGTGTCTTGGTATGGGCCTCTTTGGATCCCTGGTTTTTGGGGTTCTCTGAGCTTCCTGAGGTGGTATGTCTATTTCCTTCACCAGGTGAAGGAAGTTTTCCATCATTATTTCTTCAAATAGCTGTTCAACATCTTGTTTTCCTTCAGGTACACCAATCAGACAGATATTTTGACCTTTATTTAATAGTGTACCATATGCTTCTTAAATTATTTTTATAGTCTTGACATCTTTTTTCTTGCCATTCCGATTGAGTGTCCTTGGCTTTCCCATTCTCTAGATAAATCATTTGATTCTCTGCTTTATTCACTTTGCTTATTCCTTCGTTTATTCTATTTAATATACTCCTCATCTCAGATCATGTATTCTTCATTTCAGACTGGTTCCCTTTTATAATTTCCATTTCCATTTTTGTTTCTTATCTCTTTGTTGAAGTTCTCACTGAATTTATCTGCACTTCCCAAAAGTTAATTGAGCATCTTTATAACCAGTGTTTTGAACTCTGTACCTGTTAGATTACTTGACTCCATTATATCTGGATCTCTGTTCTGTTCTCTCACATGGTTTCTGCTTCGTCTTCCCATTTTGGCTACCTTTCCGTGTCTGTTTCTATGTACTAAGCAAAGCTTCTAAGTCTCTTGGCTTATTAGTGCGGATTTGTGAAGTAGGTGTCCAGTGGCACAGTCCTGAGAGGGGTTCAGCTGCAGGCCAAATTTAGCCCAAGCTTCTGCCCCTCCAGGGCCACCTGTTAAGATTCAGCAAGCAATCCACAGATGCTGTGCTTACAGTTGCCTCAAAAGGCCACACCGGAAACCAAGGCCAGCTGCCTCTAGTGTGAGATGCTGCTCAGCATGGAGTGCCTGAATTGATGAGGACACACCTGGATGTGGCTTGGGTGGGGCCGCGAGTTGGGGAAAGTGGAGTTTCAGGGAGTCCTCTGAGTGAGCGCCTTCTGTTATCCAGTTTGATGACGCCACAGCTATGGCAGCGCTGTGTCCGAGCACTGGGAACAGGGAGGGCTCACCAGGGAACAATGGATACCACCAGCACTTCCGTACAAAGCGTTTCTCGCCCCAGCCCTCACTCCAGCAATGTCTTCCTGTAAGTCCCTGGTGCCTCCTGCGTGCAGCCGAATCAGCACTGATGCTCAGAGTGAGCAGGTTCGTCAATGCGAAAATCCGCTTATGGATGCGGCCCCTTTAAGAGGCGTCTGCTGCTGCCGAAGCCTCCGTCTCACTGAGCAGCTCAAGAATGGGCAGCCCTGTGTCCTCGTCTCATCCTACCTTCTGCTGTTGCAGTGTGCCTTCTTGGCTTTCTCCCTGGTTGTATGGCTTATTCATCTAGATTCCAGGCAATTTTTCCTTGGTGCTGCTCCTTGTTTCCATCACAACTTTGATTTGGTCTCCAGAGGGGTGAACAGAGCCTCTATCATCTACGCCATTTTTTTTCCTCCCACGATTTCATAATTTTTTTCTTTGACTCATAGTTTCATACTTTCTGCTTAAATAGATAAATACAGGAATTAGATGATCTGTCTTTAATATGCACTTAATTTTTATACCACTGGAAATAGCATCGTTTTCCAGCTGTTGGTATTTGAGAAATTGAGATTAACCAAAGCCTATATACAATCTTAAAAACAAAATAGTCAAATACATAAACTAGAAGTCATCCAATTTTGAACCCTAACATACAGTTTATAGCATATTCTACATTTAAAACAAATTGTTATAATCAATGCATTTAAATGTAAGTATTAAATGAGAAATATTTTCTTTTGGGATTTGGTTGGCATAGTCGTTGTAATTACTATTGACTTGTAATTGTTTTGTGAATTAGAGCTTGACACCTCTGTTGAAATAGTCAGATATTAGAAGGAAAGGAAGTGAGGTTATGAGCTGGTAGGTAGTTCACATATATTCCTATGAAATGAAAGATTTCTTTATCTGATTCTACTGAATTTAAACATATTTCAAAAGAGATGTTTCCTAGTGTTTTTGAAGGTAGTTCATTTTTAAAAATTTGATCAAAACTAGAGTTTTAACTATTTATGTTATTTTTACATCTGATTTAATATTTCATAGCCTGGAATTTCAGGATTTTGGATTTGAAAGGCATCTTAAGTCTTCTAGTCCACTTAATTTATAGGTTAATGAAATGGAGATCAGAAAAGTTAAGTCATTGGTCCAAAGATACATATCTGTAGTAGCAGATCAGTTCTAGAACTAAATATTGACTTTGAGTTTACTTTTTTGCTGTATCTCTGTGTGCATAAAATGTGAGTTTTTCTCTCTATGGAGATGGCATTATTGGGATGACCAAGTAACCATCCAACGTATAGTATGGAAAAATTTTCATGATGCCATAGCTACTGTCTCCTCCATTAGAAGAAAGTGCTGCTCTCTTCAAGCCACCATTCCAATTTTCCATTTCTCATTTTAGTGGTTCTATACAAGAAATAGGAATACAGAAGTCATCTGTCTCTTATGGAACCCATCACATAACCTAGAAAAAGTTACAATAATGTATAGGATATCAAGTTACTGACAGATGAGGCCAGAATTATTTTTTAGGGAGGATGACCTAGGGAAGCTGAAACTTTAAGAGTGGCAGTGAGCTGCCTGAGGGTCCTTGTGGTCTGGTGGGCCACTAATATAAAAACATGTAGAATTCTGTTTGGACACTTAAGAAAGATTCAGTGAATGACTGAGGTACTGGGATAGTACCCATTAATGTGCATCTAGATAATATTTTAGTCACATTCACTCTGTATTCTGAGAATTCTGAAATCCATTTATTTACGAATTAGGTGTAATTGGCCAGTTATTTAACTTTCACAAAATCTTTTTTTTTTTGCCAAAATGTATGGTGAGGGAATGGGAGCAATAGTAGTACAAAACTAGGAGGTGATTGTTAGAAATTATAAAAATTTATTTGATTTGAACATAAGCAGACAGATTTTATCACCAATTTTTAATTATTAACAACTTTTATCGAGATAAAATTTGCATACCATATAATTAACCAATTTAAAGTGTACAGTTCAGTAGTTTGTACAGTATTCGGAGATGTGCAACCATCACCAATCAATTTTAAAGCATTCCATTACCCTTTAGCTATCATTCTCCTATCTACCCATTCCGTACTTCTCCCTGCCTCTCGGCCCTAAGCAACCACTAATTAACTTTCTATATAAATTTCCCTATTCTGGACTTTCATGTGAATGGAATCATATGGTCTTTTGTGTCTGGCTTCTTTCACTTAGTGTATTGTCTTTAAGGTTCATCCATGTTGTAGCATGTATCATTACTTCATTCCTTTTTTATAGGCAAATAGTATTCATTGCACAGCTAAACCGTATTTGTTTATCCATTTGTCAATAACATTTGAGTTATTTCCATCTTTTGGCTATTATGAATAATGCTGCTATAAACATTAGTTGTACAAGGTTTTGTCTAGGCACATGTTTTCATTTCCCTTGAGTATATACCTGGGAGAGGAATTACTGGGTCATATGGTAACTGTTTAACATTTTGGTGAACTGCCAAATAGTATTCCAAAGCAGCTGCAGCATTTTTCAATCTCACCAGCAGGGTATGAGGGTTCTGATTGCTTCACACTTTTGCCAACACCTGTTATTAGCTGACTTTTAGACTAGCCATTCTAGTTGGTTTAAAGTGGTATTTCATTGTGGTTATCATTTGCATTTACCTGATGATTAATTTTGTCAAGCATCTTTTCATGTGCTCATTGCCCATTTGTGTATCTTCCTTAGAGAAATGTCTATTTGGATCCTTTGCCCATTTTTTAATTGGGTTATTTGATTTTCATTATTAAGTTATAGGAGTTCTTTATGTATTCTATATACAAATCCCTTGTCAGATATATAATTGGTAAAAATTTTCTTCTATTCTGCAGGTCGTCTTCATTTTCTTGATTATATCCTTTGAAGTACTAAAGTTTTTAATTTTGATAAAGCCCAATATATCTATTTTTCCTCTTGTTGTTCTTGATTTTCTTGCCATATCTAAGACTCCATTGCCTAATCCAAGGTCATAAAGATTTCCCTTATGTTTTCTTCTAAGAGTTTATAGTTTTAGCTCCTGTACTTAGGTCTTATATCTACTTTCAGTTAGTTTATGTATATGTGTGAGGTAAGGGTTCAACTTTATTCTTTTGCATATGAGCATCCAGTTGTCCCTGCACCATTTGTTGAAAAGACTATTCTATCCCTATTGAATGACCTTGGCATCCTTGTCAAAAAACATAGATATATGGGTCTATTTCTGGACTCTTAATTCTGTTCCTACTGTGCCAATGCATTCTATTGTGCCAGTACCACACATTTTATCATTATGTTGTAGTAATGTTTGAAATTGGGAAGTGTCAGAGTTTTCCAACTTTGTCTTTTCAGGTTTGTTTTGGCTACTCTGGTCCTTTGCAATTCCATCTGAATTTTAGAATCAGCTAATCAATTTCTATAAAAAGTCAGCTGAGATTCCAATAGAGATTGCCTTGAATTTGTGGATCCCTTCAGGGAGTATTGCCATCTTAATGTTAGGCCTTTGATTTATGAACATAAGTTGTTTTCCTGTTTATTTTAAATCTTTAATTTTCTGCAGCAATGTTTTGTAGGTTTCAGAGTATAAGTTTTTCACTTCTTTTGTTAAATCTATTTGTAACTATTTTATTCTTTTTGATGTTATTGTAAATGGAATTGTTTTCTTAATTTCATTTTCAGATTGAACAAGTGTATAGAAATACAATTGAGTTTTGTATATTAATCTTGTATCCTGCAACTTTGCTGAACTCATTTATTAGTTCGAATAGTTTTTTAGTGAATTCCCGAGGATTTTCTTTGTACATAATCATGTCATCTGCAAAGAGAGATAATTTTACTTCTTTTCCAATCTAGATGTCTTTTATTCATTTATTCACATATTTGCCTAATTGCTCTGGCTAGAACCTCTAGCACAGTATTAAATAGAAATAGTGAGAGCAGATATCCTTGTCTTGTTCATTTTCTTAGGGGGGGAAGCATTCATTCTTTCACCATTAAGTATGATGTTAACTAGTTTTTTCATAGATGCCCTTTATCACCTTGAGGAAGTTCTCTTGAGCTTCTAGTTTTTTGTTTTTTGTTTTTTTGTTTTTATCACGAAAGAGTGTTGGATTTTGTCAAATGCTCTTTCTGTGTCTATAGAGATTATTATGTGATTTTTGTTTCTAATTCAATTGATATAATGTATTTCAATAATTGATTTTTAAATGTTAAACCAATCTTGAATTTCTGGGATAAATTATATTTGGTCATGGTGTATCATTCTTTTTATATGTTGCCATATTCAGTTTGCTAGTATTTTGTTGAGGATTTTCACATCCATATTCATAAGAGAGATTGGTTTGTAGTTTACTTTTCTTGTGATATCTTTGTCTGATTTGTTATCAGGGTAATACTCTTCCCATCAAGTGAGTTTTGAAGTGATCTGGACCAGGGCTTTACATTGTGGGTAGTTTTTTGATTACTAATTCAATCTCTTCACTTGTCTGTCCAGATTGTTTATTTCTTCTTGAGGTAGTTTTGGTAGTTTGTGTCTAAGAATTTGTTCATTTTATCTAAATTATCTAATTTTGCTGTGCAGTTGTTGAAGGTTTCCTTTATAATCCTTTTTATTTCTATGAGGTCAGTGGTAATGTGCCCTTTATTACTGATTCTAGTAATTGGAATCTTTTCTCATTTTCTTTTTCTGTCAGTCTAGCTAAGAGTTTGTCAATTTTGTTGATCTTTTCAAAGAACCAGGTTTTGGTTTCATTGATATTTCTTTGTTATTTTTCTATTCCCATTTCATTAATTTTCACCCTGATATTTATTATTTCTATCTTTCTTCTTGCTTTAGGTTTAGTTGCTCTTCTTTTTTTAGTATTTTAAGGTAGACCTTTAGATTATTGATTTGCTGTCTTGTTTCTTTCTTAATGTAGTCATTGACACCTATAAATTTCTCTCTAAGCACTGTTTTAGGTGCATTCCAAAGTTTTGGTATGTTGTTCTTAATTTTAATCCATCTAAAAGTATTTTCTGATTTCCCTTTTGATTTGTTATTTGACCCATGGCTATTTAGGAGAGTGATAATTTTCATATATTTGTGAGTTACCCAATTTTTCCCCTTGCTGTTGGTTGCTAATTTCATTCTATTGTGGTCAAGGAACATACTTTGTATTACTTTTATTCTTTAAAATGTATTGAAGTTTCTTTTACAGTCTAACATAGTTTATCCTAGAGAATGTTTACTTCTGCACTTGAGAAAAATGTATATTCTGTTGTTGGGTGGAGTGTTCTATAGATGTCTGTTAAGTTTAGTTGATTTATAGTGTTGTTCAAATATTTCCTTGTTGATCTATTAGTGGTTCTAGCCTAGTTGTTCAATCATTAATGAAAGCAGGGTATTGAAGTCTGTCAATTTTTGCTTATTTTGGCGCTCTGTTATATGTTTATAATTGTTATATGCATGTATTTTTTTATTACAAAATATTCCTCTTTATCTCTAATAATATTTTTGTTCATTTAATCTGATATTAGTATAGCTTTCTCATGGTTGCTGTTTGCATAATTATATCTTCCTCCATCTTTTAACTTTCAATTGATCTGTATCTTTCAATATAAAGTGTATCTCCCATTGATGGCTTACAATCAAATCTAGATTGTTTTCTTTTTTCCAGTCTGACAGTGTCTGCCTTTTGACTGAATCATTTAATCCAATGACATTTAATGTTATTATTGATATTGTTAGATTTATGTCTTCCATTTCACTTTATTTTCTTTGTGTTTCATGCCTTTTTTGTTTTTTTGTTTTTATTTTTACTTTACTGCTTTTGTTTTCATTAACTGAATATTTTCTAATGTAGCATTTTAGTTTCTTTAATGATTTTGTCACTATATTTTTTAGTTTGTTTTTTTTTTTAGTGGTTGCTCTAGGGTCTCCCATATGTATTTTGTCAGAATCAACTTTAGATTTATATTAGCTTAATTTCAGTGATGTATAGAATTTAAAAAATTTTAAACTAAAGTTATAAATAATGTTTCAAATAAAACTTGATTTTTTTTTTTTTGGCAATACTATATTACTAAAACTAGTGTCTTTGGACACTAGTGCAAAGATGTTAAGTTGGAATACTCAGTTTTTAATACACCTAATTGTAAGAAATAGCTCAATATCTTGTATATTACAAGTAGGAGTTTTAAATGTAGTAGAAGAAATTAATTCAAAAGTTACTTCTTTGTAATTTTCTCTGGCAATATTAGGCTCTTTTTCAATGATATTTTCAGAATTAATTGAAATCTTTTTTGAGATATGTCTTTATATGGCATATTTTTCATTTAAAATATAATAGAGATTTCAATCATTTGTTACTATACCTAATCACTGAAAAGTAAAACTTAATGGCAGGATGCTGTTGTAATTCTCATATCTGACTTGATAACTCTAAGGCTGCAGTAAGCTGATCTTTCTGGGCCTAATTTGCTTCTATAAAATTGGGATTATGGGAGTTGACTTGCCTAGAGTTATGGATCTGTATTAGATAATCTCTTATGATCTTTTCATAGATGTATATTTATAAACTCTCCTTAGTTATTTTATATATTTTTAGGTGCTTTGAAAGAATTTTGATTATTAATGTTGTATAACTGAATGTCCTCTACCTTATGTGTTAAGTCAGAATAAAAGTTGTGAATAGTTAGCCTACATTATATAGGTGGTTACTTCAGAGCTCTGCTTTACCTGAGGAAATTTGGCCCAATAGTTATAATCCTACAAAATAAATTAAAATTGCTTCTTCTAAAAAGAAAAAAACGAACACTGTATAATTCAGTTAAAACTGTAAATGTCAGTGGCATTTATGACAATATCACAATTGAAGAATGACCATTACTTATCAAATCTTGCAAGGGAATAATTTTAATACCATTGAAAGAATAGTGTTAGGAAGTTTGTTTAAAATATTGTCTTATGGTTTTAGGTTGAGATCTGGGAGTTAAGACTTTATGAATTTCAGTGTCAATGATTTTTTTCCAATGTTTCTTTAAAAAATTACAATTACTAGACAGAAAATAGGAGCAGGGGTTACACTTCCAGTTCCTGAGAAGAGTGAACATGTATAGCAAATGAGAGAAAGAAAGACATTGTGTTCCATTAATGACTATTGAGAAAGGATCAAGAGGACATAGGAATTCAGGTTAATAGAACAGTTCAGAGAAAAACCTGAGGGAAAAACACAATTAAAATGTAAGGAGTAGAGCCCTACCTACACCCTTTCACCAAAATTACCAAAGCAAGGCTTAAAGAACAGATAGAAGGTGCTATTCATTGCTTATTTAATTGAACTAAAAGGTAAGTCATATTTAGTGTTGGTTACATGTTGACCTTGGAAGAGAAATGAGCCTTTCACAGAGTCACAGGAGAATACTAGAGCCAAGAGCAGCTCCAGACTTTGGCCTATACATTAGGGGAAAAAGACAGTCTTTTTTGAACAATAAGAAAAGGCCATTTTTTTTGTATAAAGTTCAGCAAAAATTAAATAATGAAAGTTTGAAAAAATATTTTAACTTTGTCTCATCAACAAAGTATGATTTTAGTCTAAAAATGGATTATTTCTCTATAATTTACACAACTCAAACTCGTTTCTTAAAAGTTTTATTGAGAATTCTATATTTTCAAGCAATTATTGTCAAACATCAAAATTTTGCTATCAAATAAAGATATTTCTATGCCTCCTGTTGTTTTCTATTTCCCACTGGAATTAATAAGCAGTAGGCTACTGCTTATTCTAACTTTTGAAATCTGATAAGAACAAGGTAATATGGCTTAAAAAGAGGATCTGGAAACCTAGGATGTAGGAAGTATATTTGAATTACTTTTGGCAACTAGCAGTAATTTGGGGTAAGTCACTTAACCTCTGCAGACTCAAATTTTCATACGTGTCAAATAGTGGCTTGGCCTAAAATTTAGGTCTATGAGGTCTTTTCCAAATTGAATCTTCTTAACTAATTGAAGCCAATACTTACTTCTATGTGCATTCAGAATCAGAATGCTATCTCTCCTTATTGGTTTAAAAATTGTTTCAAAAGAAAATCGCCTAAGAACATGAAACATGACTACCATTTGGCCTAGTATTTTCCAGAGTCCCTCATGAACATACTGTTTATATATTTTAACTTGTTCCTCTACTTCTCCTGAATTTTTATCAGTGGATATGTAACTTGATCTCACCGAGGTAGGATAGGAATTAACATATTAGGAGTTACAGAATAAAAATGTGGAAAACACTGGTTTTGGATATAACTTAGTAAAAGGACATTAATGGATATTTTCTGAATGTTTTCCAATAAATGTATATTTTTGTCATAGGAAAGAAAAAGTCAATTCTTTATGAGTTTATAGGCCAGAGGAAAGCAATTTTGTTGTGTTCTTATCTAGCCTATGTTAGTTCTTCATATAAGGAAGGCCACATGCTAGTTTTCATGACTAATTTTAAAGCTTTTTTGTTAATATTCAATCTGATTACCAAAACTACAAGAGATGAGTTTCAAATTGCATTTAAGACTGTTGGTGGAATTAGTCCCCTTAAAGGAGTGATAATTTATAATGCTTTAATGGGGATGGAGTCATACAGATCACTTTGAAGGTAATTGCTATGGGGAGATGACCACTATGGTGAAACAAATGCCAAAGAATTCACAAGGACCAACTGAGGGAACTGGAGCATCACATCATTCATTTAAAGTATTTAAAACATCAAAAGCTTAATCATATGGGTATGTATAAATTTTAAAGCATCTGCTTTTTATACACTCTGGTGAAATGAGAGCTGAAGTGTGAGGATTTTTTTCTTGCCCTGTGCAAATTTAGAGAGACATTGTAACGTAAGTGGGAAGAGCTGAACTAGTAAGGAGCACTGGATTCCAGTTCTACCACTTTCATTTACTAGTCCTGTATTTTGTCATCTGTAAGATGGGGGGTAATAATATGACCTTCAAGTTGTATAACTGAAGAAAGCACTTTGAAAGCATAAACTATCACTATAAAATTATAAAGTATTATAATTTGGGACAATGAACATTTAGGTTATAACAATGAAAAAAAATATGCTGTTCCATTTTTTCCTTTTTGGTGCACTTTTCTAGGTGAATGTGCCTCTTAGGAGCAGTTGTCTGAGAGTGTCTGGGATAAGCTTGGGCTGCATAGGCAGATTGTGCTCCCTGAAGGCCATGCTCCCCGAAAGACTCAGAGCAGCTCACCCAACACGTCCAGAGTATGAAGCATGAAGTACATTTATTCTGCAAAAATGATAAGTAAATATACAATAAGAAAAAATCTCAAGGATTCCATTTTTTTAATAAGTACAACAAAATCAATGAAAACTAAAATTATATTCAGAGTAACACATGCCACCCTTTTTCACCAATTTACGGTGCCTTGAAAAAGACTTTAAATGTTGATTTAAATTCTTTAGATGTTTTAACTAACTATATAGAACAATTTTTTAAAAGTGATGAAACCACAGAATAAAAAAATAAAATCAATGACAGAAATTGGGACAAAATATACTGTACATAAAAGTATTGAATCTTTAAATTAAAAATGAGAAAATGGGAAGGTGCCAAATTATTCCAGAGTATTCCCTAACTCCCCTGAGACTCCATCTACCTCTGATAGCCTTTGAGTTGTCAGAAGCCAATTTCTAAGAGTCTTGTGATAGATGGTGGGACTTATCAAAATTTGAAAAGGTTATGATAATCATATAAAAATTACTGGAATTATACTGTTTTGTACAAAAATGTGTCAAGTGTTCAGGTTATATAATGATTAGATTTATAATAGAAGATACTAGTATTCTAAAGATTTACCTTTTATTTTTTCTGCATACAGAAGGAACATCAAACAACATTCTACTTGTCATCTTGCTTACCTTTATTCCATATAAGCTCACAAATGCAATGTTTACATAGGAAAAGAAAAAAATGATTCTGAACTTTTCAAAACATTCACAATATAAAAATTTTTTCTCTTTCCTAAACGATAATTTTTAAAAATAACATTTTGAAAAGGAAAACATAGCACTGAATCACGGTAAGGTTATATACAATAGGAGGGCTTTCATGAATTTGTATTTGGCAAAAAAAAACAAAAAACAAAAAAAACCCACTTTTTAAAGGTAAGGTTTGGATTTGTTTCCTTTCTTCACTTGTACTTCTTTCCTTGTTATCATTGCTTGGAGATTTATTTACTGCCCTATGCCTGGGAGAGCAAGTGATAGGCTCATGGATTCCTCAGTTGATTAATTCATTTGACTTGTCTTTTGGTGATAAAGGAGTGGGATAAGGTAAGGACAAAATGATATTGATTTTTGGCTATAGCTGTTGAAGGGCAACATGGCAGCAATATCCCATGAGGCCAGAAGATGGTGGTGGTGTTCATAAAAAGAGATCATTTTGCTGTTTTCCTGCACTTTTGAAATTATTTTTAAGCCCTCTGTGTTTTCAAAGTCCACACGGGATCTAAAAATAGCAAATTTTGAAAATGTTTTTCCACATTTTTAATAAAGAAGTTTTATATATCTATATATCTATCCATCCTATGTATGTCATATAAGGAATTAGACCTCAGGGCTTTGGTGTGCGTATGGATAGTGCAATTTTACAAATGGGATTATGAAATCAATAACTAAGTGATGGTGTTGTTTTCTATTTCTTGTAGTGAAATTATAATAAGAAGCCCAGGGAGAAGCTTTCTCTCCCCCCGCCCTTTTAATTTCTTACCTTTCTTTTATATTCTTTGGTTTTTCTTCTCCCCACTCCTGCGATGTGTACTGTGGTAACTTAAGCATTAATAACAGACTGTTGTAATTTCTGCTGCAAGATGCAATTGTTGAGAGTGCGATATCTAATACTGTACATAAAAATGCCTTTAAAAGATTAATTGGTTCTTACTATATATTTCTTACTTGTTTAATGCTTTCAACTTTGTAAATTTCTCACACAGGACTAGCGTCAGAGTGGAATATTACCAAGGAAATTCATTTACCAATGAGCGATTGTTTTATCTAAGGATTATCTGTTTTATTGCATACTTAATGAGTTCAGGGAGACTCGGGAGTATTTCTTTTATCCTCTGGCTAATTGCCCTCAGTTTAATTTTGCCACTTTGATATCATTTCCACATCGTATGAACAGTCTAGGTTAACTGGCCTATGATGACTGTGGTCATTGGAGACATTATCTTACTGAGTTGTAGGAACATTACAAACAAATCCGAAAAGATGCTGAAACCAATGTCTGTAAATTATTTACAACATGCTTATATTCCAGGCCCTGACCTATGTATGTCCTTGGGAGGTCAGTAAGCAAAACTCATAAAGATCCCTGTCCTCATGGGACTTACATTGAAGTTGGGAGTGGAAGAGGTATTCAGAAATAAACAAGACATCTAAGAAAATAATACAGTATGTTCGTGGCGATAGTTATTCAAAAAAATAAAAACAAAAACCAAACAAAAACCAAACAAAAATAAGGCAGAGCAGGGAACAGGGATGAGGACCGGGCGAGGCCCAAGTCAGTACCAAGTCTGCTGGTCAGGAGAAGTCGTCTCCTTCTGGAGGAGGCGGGTCGGGCGCCCCTGGGTAAGGTCCCAGGGAAGGCTGTAGTGGTAGGCTGGGCGGCCCCGGTAGCCTGAAGCCGGAGCGATTCCACAGACCTTTATCCTTTTAGGAATTTACTCCAGGTTGGGTTAGAGACCCGAATTACACTTTCGGCAGTCCTTAGGAGGACAGTGCCATTGACCGCTAGGCACGGGTGGCGACGGCTGACTGCCGTGCGCGTGCGGACCCTGGGTGAGCGGCGGCGTGGCCCGGGCACCGAACGCGCAGCGGGCGCAGGGCGGGACCGGCGGACGCCATCACGTTGGTATCGACGGGCGGCGGCCGCGGCCTGGCTGGGGTCGCTGCGGCGTCCTTGTCCCCCTCGCTCGCCCACAGCCGCCCAGGCGTTCGCCTCGTCCCCGGCCTCGTCCCCGGCCTCGTCCCCGTCCTCGTCCTCGTCCCCCGCCTCGTCCCCTGCGGCAGCGCGCGCGGCCGGGTTGGGCGGGGCGATTCCGGGGAGGAGGCGGCGGCGGCCGCGCGCCGATGCGATGCCCGGGAGCTGAAGAGGCGCCGGCACACGGCGCGGCGGTCAAGCGAGGCGTCCACCCGCGGGATGGCTCAGCCGACCGGCCCCGCGGGCGGCGAGGGGCCGCCGGACCCTGGGGCGGCCGCGGGTGCGGCCGGGGGCCCGCCTGACGCGCTGAGCCTGGAGGAGATCCTGCGGCTCTACAACCAGCCCATCAACGAGGAGCAGGCGTGGGCCGTGTGCTACCAGTGCTGCGGATCCTTGCGCGCCGCGGCCGCCAGCCGCCGGCAGCCCCGCCGCCGCGTGCGCTCGGCCGCGCAGATTCGCGTCTGGAGGGACGGCGCCGTCACCCTGGCGCCCGCCGCGCGCGACGCGGGAGAGCCGCCCTCCGCTGCGGGTGAGGCCGCCGCCCGCAGGACCCCAGCCGCTGTCCCCCTTTCCCTTGCAGCCCCCCGGCCCTGCCCTTACGCCCCGCGATCCCCCATCACCTACGGGAGGACCCGCGCTGCGGCTCACTTTCCCAACCGGCTCCAGGCCCTTGAGTCCCAGCGACCCCTGCCCCCTCCCACGGGAGACCCGGGCCTGGGGCCCACTGGGGAAGGCGGTGCTGACGCCTTGGCGGAGCGGAGTCCCACCTAGGTCAGAGCTTGGGGTGGGGGGTGGGCAGAGGCACAAAGAAGGGATGTGAGGAGGGCGACGGAGTGGGTCTGAACGGGCCTGGGTCTGCGCCCCACTGCAGGGCCGCGGACCTGCTGAGGGTGCTGGTGATTGTACGGACTATTATAGGACATCTGCCCGTGGCTTGTTCGGGAAATGGTGTGGGTTGGGTCCTTTATATAAGCTATGCATGCATACTTAACCTGATTAGCTATTTATTTGTGGTTGTATTTGTGATGTGATAGGTACTATATAAAAGGTTCACGTGAGATCTTGTCAAGGATGGTTAATTTTGGTATCAGGAAAATTACACCTTTCGGAATGAGTAGTCCACTAATAGTATTTTTTAAAAATTGTCAACAATATTCTTTTGGTTTGGAGATATAAAGAAATCTGAACTAGATTTCTTCTATTTTGAGAAAAACGGAAGAGCCTAAATAATGATTTTTAGCTCCTGAAAGTTGTAAATTAAGTACTATTTACCTGTATATTAAAATTTGTTGTGATGAAAAAACAGACTTGTAAAGTAAAAATTCGACAGGATGTCAAATTAAATGGATTTTAGGTCATTGTCTAATGTAAATTCTTCCAGATTGTCACGTACACATCAATATATAGCTAGGGCCTACTCAAATATTTATTTATGATGAAGAGGGTGTTGATAATAGGTTTCTCCTATCAGTTTTTATCTAATTTGGTCTTTGAGAGGCAAGTCTGTTAAAAATATAGAAAAATAATCCGCCCTCACTTTTAGAAAGTTGATGGAAGTGTCAAAATGCTTAGGGTAAAAGATGTAATTCAGAACTTAGTAAAAATGACATTTAATGAAAATCCTTATCTAAATTGATTAAATAAAGAGCATTAAGGTTATGCTGTCAATTCTATCAGTTCCACCAGAACATTATTTTTAGTGTCAGGTAAACAAATTATAATTTTATTTAAAGCCGGTCTTTATGATTCTTTTGAAATTATTTCAAACATTTTTTATAGTTTATTTGATGTGTTTATTGCTTTTAAACTTGGACTTCATATTAATGGGAAATCTTGCAATTATGATTTATCTATAATGTATTATTATGATATGAAAAAATACATTTACAAAATAGAGTAGCCATGCTTTGAGATCTAGTGTTTCAAGGGGAAATGGTTGTGTTCAACCTACATCTAGAAGCAGCATTGGTAGTTGATTTCCAGAAGGAACAAACCCCAGTTTACTTGTCTCTTGAACTTAAGCCCTGAAGAATGTGGTTTAAATTATGTTTGTGGACCTACTAGTTGTTGTCAAAGACTGTTGGATTCTGGTAGTAGTTTTTTTGTAAAAAATCAGAACCTTATATTGAAATGAATTATTTTTTTGCATTATTAATATGAGTGATAACATGTTGACCTTAATGTAATATCCTATCTTTGTGGAGAATAGTAGTTATTTCCTGCAGCAGCAGTAATGGACCTGTAATCCATCTTTTTTGTATTTCCGCTCATGACCTCTGCTGCCAGTTGTGGGGAGAGCCCAGTCAAAGTTGTTGATATAATCTTGGGCATTTTAGGGGCCTGTTGATTAAAAATCTTTGGAAAGTTCATACGAAATTATAGTTTGTATTAGACAGTTCATTTCCTCTTAGGATTTTAGAGTATTTGCATGGCTGTGAAGGCACAATGTCTTCTGAACATTTAATCTTGATTCTTTTTTGGGGGGGAGCAGTAAAAATAATATTTTATTCTATACCCTCCCTCCCTTTCAGCCCTCAGTACGCTTTTCCCCTCTGTTCCCACAGCAGTGGTTACAATCAGGAAAAAAATGTTTCGAGGGGCAAGATTTGGGGGGGGCGTGGTACCTGTAAAAACTGCCAAATTCACAATAGGAGTTTTTCAAAATAGTTTATTCCACTTAGCATCATCTCCTCCCTCATCTTAAGGGTTCTGGTTTTCGCTTCTGACCCCTTTCCTCTTCACCAGGATCATCTTCATCTTCATTGTCTGCTTTGTGGTTGTTATAACTTTCTTTATCCTCCTCTCCCTCTCCACTCACATCTTCCTCTTCACCTTCTCTTCCTCATCTTCATCTTCTACTACCTGAGCATCCTCCTCATATTCTTCTGCATCCTTGTCCTCCTTGTTGTCCTGTAGGCCCTTTAAGCCCTCACATCCGAGTTAGGGACCTCCTTGTCATCCTGGTGGAAGCCATCAAGATAGGTGAGTTGCACAAGGAGCTTGAACACATTTTCTCTGGTTACCTTTCAGTTGAAAAGGTCTAAGCTCTTCTAACTTGTCAGTGGCTCTCTTGTGCTGAGGTCTTTAATTTTGTTGCCAATTAAATTTAGATGTGTGAAGTTCAGACACTTTTCTGCCAATAGTTCCAGACCCCTTTAGATTTCTATTACTGCTTCGTTAAAACTTCTTAGATTTAACTTTGGTAAGTTTGCAACTTAGGTAATGCCTATGTTGACTACTTAACTATAGTTCCTCATATTTATCTATGAGGCCTTTGATTTTGCCTTCATTTGACAGACTGTTGTCCAGGACAACATCTTTCACATTGGAGGGCGCCCTATTCTGTACCTCTAAATGAATCTGTTTATGTTCATCTCTTGTACTTTCTCTCTGCAGGGGCTCCCACTCTGGCAGAGCTCAGTCAATAAACCCTGAACCCACAGCTTTGTGTTTTAGGACTTTAAAGTCTTAACCAGCTCCTCCTGGTTCTCTAATCTTGATTCTTAAAAATATTGTTTAATTTGATCCTGTGAACACTTGTATAAAATTTTTTAAGGAAAAATGGTAATTGTGACACCTTCACTCTAAGAAGCACTTTCATTCTAAGAAGGATTTTCATTCTAAGGGGTTTAATGTGATTATGTGTTCTTGGCATTCAACAGCATTTATATTTTCACACGTTATCCATTGACTTGTTTTCTAAATGGAGATTAAGGGAAAGTTAGGTGACTTGCTCAAATTCTTACTGGTAACTGAGTCAAATACAGGTCTTTTAAACTCTAGACATTGTAATACTGTGAAATGAAACAGATTTGGTTTGAATATGGATTATGATTCCTCTCCTTCCTAGCTGAGTGGGCTTGAATAAATTTCTTAAGCTCTGAGTCTAGCCTTCTCATCTGTAAAACGAGAACAGATCACTTTCTTTACATGATTGGAGGTTCAGTGAAATGATATATGTAAAGTGACTAACTCAAGGCTTGGATTGTAGCAGATGCTCAGTAAATTTTAGTTCTCTTCCTCTCCAAATCCTTTGGCCCTTTAACACCACAGTGCCTCTTGTCCAGCTGTTTGAGACAAATGTCTAGGTCAGGGTTTCTCAACCTTGGCACTATTGACATTACTGGTTGATAATTCTTTGATGTAGAGACTGTCTGTGCCTGCACAGGATGTTTAGCAGAATCCCTGGGCTCTACCCACTAAATGCCAATAACACCCTCCCACCCCCACCGTAACAATAAAAAGTCTCCAGACATAGCCACATGTTCACTGCAGGGCAAAATCTTTCCCTGTTGTGAGCCACTGGTCTAGCAGATAGATGATGGGTGGTGCCCAGGATTGTGTTCAGTGTGGAGAAGTGGGTTGTGGCTGTTATTCTCAAGCAAGTGAATCTTTCAGCTGGCCACTGTTCCATCTGCTGTTGAGTTGAATGAATGAGTGATATTGATTCTTACCCCATTTGGTCCAATGGAAAGAAATAGCACCTTATATACTTTCCTGACTTGTTTTGGGCTTGAATGTAGTAGTAATTGATTTTAGTTCTTGTTTACTTTTAACAGCATTGATACACCTAGAATATTCACATTCAATTTGAATTAAGAAATTAGAAATACATTATAAGAAAAGTAGAAAAGTGATGAAAGGTATGAGAGGCGTGTAAATGAAACCAATATTGGAAGAAAACAATGAAGAATGAGTAATTTTATTTAAAATTCAGCTATAACTTAGAGCCATATACTAACATGGCCATGAAAACAGTATGATATAGGACTGAAGGAGCTAAGTTAAAGAAAAAGGAAAAATTAGTTCTTTAGAGGATAGAATTAGTTCTTAAGAGTTAAAATGATTAGGTTTGAAAGCATCTTAAAATGGGCAGTGTACTTTATGAAGTATTTCTGTGATGACAGGAGGATATGTTGCTTAGAATCAAGAAGGCTTATGATTTTTCTTAGGAGGCTTAACATTTTTGTTTCCCCAGTGTTTATGTACTTGTCATAATGAGACCTCACTGTTTGGTAAAAGTTTCCTATATACAGATTGATGAAATTTTCACTTTCACACTGTTAAGTAATGAGTTAAAGACATTCAGACTCTTGATATATAAGCTGCTGTTTGTCACCAGTGCATTTAACTGGCATTTAGAACACATTTTGGTATACATATTCTTTAGAAAGTAGTCATTAGTGGAATTTAGGTTATATTCAAGATCTTCACAAGATTAGAACACTTTTTTTTCTGGGATGCACAAAGAATTAGTAATAGCAATAGTATTAGATCTTAGAATCATTACGTGGTCTCTGCAGCCTCTTAGGCCTTTATTTTTTTATTTTTTAAAATTTTTATTTTATTTTATTGTGTTTTTTTTTTTTGTTGTTTAATGCCTACAGCACCTGGTATTCCTTGGTGGTCTCCCATCCAAGTACTAACCAGGCCTGACTCTGCTTAGCTTCCGAGATCGGGCATGTTTAGGGTGGCATGGCCATAGACCTCTTAGGCCTTTAAAAACCATCTGACAAAAATAACTGTTTTCAGGTTTTGGTTTCAAAATTTTTGATGTATCTTAGCTTTAGATGTATAAAGAACATTAAAAAAAAATTATGACCATAGTTTGGTTTAAACTAATCTTAAGATTGGTGATAGATTTTCCTCTGAGGAACAAACAATGAAAGCCTGAGCACATACTAATAAAGGGATCCTTCGGTATAGGGAACATTTTAACTTTGGGATTTGAAACAAGGATATGATCAGTCTATCTCAGCAAGGTTCATGCTAATTTGGTGGGGGAAATGGTCTTGGAATAATATCTTATTTGATTTCAAAGAGGATATTTGTGGAAAAAGTTGAAATAATGAAAACATGTTTAAAACATTAAATTTTGTTTTCTCTTTGTATATTTCTTGCATGTTTTTATCCTGATCATTAAATTAAAGGAACACTTGCAGTATATGAGTTATATGTCCAGGGTAGAAGTTGGAGATGAATGATGGTATTAGGGGTTGATGAAATGCCTTATCAATTACAGTAATAGGTAAGAATTATTCCATTTGAACAATACATCCAAATTTGTAGAGTTAATTCAATTTTAAAAACATGCATTGAGTTCCTTCTGTTTGTTCAAGTTTCCATAGATGATGTAAGCGTAAATAGTTCTAGCATTAAAGAAGAGGAAATAAACAGTGATAAATTGACTATGACCATGAAGCTAAGGCAGCTTTAGCTTTAAGACCACTTATTTACATAGGCCCCTGGGAGGGGCTTTAGCAATATGTTTAGTTGGTCATTTGCAAAATTAAAATATTTTAGTCGTAAGTTCAGGTTGCTGTCACTTTCAACTTCCGTTGGCTCTTCAACATACTTCCACTTGGGTTGGGTTGTGTGGGAATGGCTATATATATTTTGGGAGAAATTTCAAAATAATGCATTTGTGGTTTTGTCTTCTGTATCTGTATTTCTGTCTTCTGCAAAGGAAAACAGTAGAAAGAATTTAGTCATATACAGATATTGATACTTAAGTAAGTTGGGACTATCTTGGGAAGCCATTAGCCTCACTAAGAGTTTCTACTCCACTTTAGTAGAAAAAAACTCATTGATCTACTAGGGACTCTATGTTGATAAGAGCTAAGTCACTCTACCTTTTTTATTTGTTAGGGCCAAATCACTTTCCTGCATTGTAAGTTCTGTAAAACGGCAACTGTTTGCATTCCACTTTCATAGTAGTATCATTGGAGCCATATTATATTTCCCGTTTGCTTCCTGTTGGCTAAGTAAAAAAAAAGAAGAAATTATCCTCTCTTAGATATTTGTTTAAGACTATGAGGAAAATTATTGCCTGTTGCCAAGTATAATGGTTTTTTTTTTTGATAAACTTTATTTTGAAATAATTTTAGATTTATAGAAACGTTGGAAAGGTCTGCAGAGAGTTCCTGTGTTCCTCTCACCCACTTCACCTAATGTTAACATCTTATGCTACTGTGGTATAGTTGTCAAAACTAAGAGGCAAACGTTGGCACATTGCTATTAACTAAACTGCAGATTTCTTTTGGATTTCTCTAGTTTTTCTAGGAATGTCTTTTTTCTGTTCCAGAATTCCATCTCGGATCCACCATATTGTGCTTAATCTCCTTAGTCTCTTTTGGTCTGTGGCAGTTTCTCAGACTGTCCTTGTTTCCCATTGCCTTGACGATCTTAATGAGTACTGATCAGGGGTTTTGTAGACCGTCCTTCCATTCAGGTTTGCCTGGTGTTTTCCTGACTAGGCTGGGATTATGCGTCTGGGTGAAGAAGACCAGAGAGGGAAAGGACTCTTCTCATCACATTGGATTAGGACACATGATATCCACGTAACACCACTGGTGATGTGAACCATTTTTGCCAGGTTTCTCCCCTAAAGAGTTATCGTTTTTACCTTTTCTATGCTCTGTTCTTTGGAAGGGCATCACTAGGTCAAGCCTGCATTTAGGAGGAGCCTTTTTCTGAAGGGGTGAATATCTACTTAATAATATTTGGAAAACTTTAAGGAAGATTTGTCCCTTCTCCCCTGTTTCCTTATTTCTTCAGTCATTTATTTATATCAGTCTGGACTCAGGTATATTTTATGCTTTGGTTGTTTTCCATTACTATGTTATTTATTTTGTTGCTGAGATTGTTCCAGCTGTGGCTATTGGAGGCACATTTAGGTTGGCTCCTGTGTCCTTTGATATGCAGCCACCCTTTTGTGTTTTCAAGCACATCCTTGCTTTCTGGCACTAGAAGATGCTTCAAGAGGCTTATTATGTATATTTTCTGCCCCAGCCCTAGAATCAGACATATCTTCAAGGAGTTCAGTGCTGGTACGCTTGTTGCTACTGGGGTGGTTTTGTTTTTAATAAAGAAGAAAAATTGAAATGTTAAAAGGTTTAGTTATTTTTGGTGTTTAAACTTTGTTAGATTTGGGAAGTATGACTTGCTGGTATTTGGCTTTTACTGGCATGCCTACCACTGTATATTCATTTATTCATTCAGCAGATTAAGGAACAGAATATTATTAGCATTCCAGAAGGCCTGCCTGTGCACCCTTTTAGTCACCAACCATCCCAAGAGTCACCACTGTCATGACTTCTAATACCATAAGTTTTGGCTGTATTTGAACTTATAATATAGGCCAAACGAGTATTGTACAACTATCTGATGTCTCACTTCTGTCTCTGAGCTTTGTGAGATGATCCATATTACTGTATATAAATATATATAGCTTGTTCATTTACATTTTAGTATCATTCCATTGTATGAGTATAGTATAATTTGTCCTTTTTACTCTAGGTTTTAGATCTTACATTTGGATATCTAGTTATTGGATAGTATGAGTAATGCTGCTGAGAACATTACTAAACATGTCTTTTGGTGAATAAATGTAGCATTTGTGTTGAGTACACTCCTAAAAGTGGAATTGCTAGTTCATAGTATTTGTGTATGTTCAGCATTAGCAAATATTGCCAGAGTTTTCCAAAATGATGCATCTCACAAACTTTAAAAATTAAAAACATCTGGCACATTAATATAAATTTAATAAGGATTTGATTAGTGGCATGTATATGGAAAGGCTGTATACCTAATAATAACAGGATTTCTTGACTCATTTTTAGCTTCTGAAAACTAATTCAGATATCTGTATGCTACTTGAGCTAATGCATTTTTTTAAAAATTGGGTCTTTTTCCCATATATTTTCTTTCTCCTCAGCCCAATCTAATTGGAAGTCAAATTCCTATCTAGTATACTTCCTTATATTTCTTTTATTTCTGAGAGATACAGATATATATAGATAGAGTTGACAAGTAGTGTTGGAATGCCACTGACCTTGGCCATGGATTTTATTGAAAATACCATTTTAGAAGAATCCCCTGTTACGGTTTCATTTGTTGATTTTACCAATATTTGAGTGCCTTGTAAGTGCACTATACTATATGTTGAAGATAAAAAGAGGAATAAAGTACATCTGTACTTTCAAGAAGATGACTGGTGCATAAACTAACACAGTAAAGTACAATCATTTCAAAATAATAGAGACATACAGAAAACTATGTGAGCCCAGAGGAGAGAGTGACTGACTCTGCAGGTTTCACAGAGATTTATTTTCCGGATGTTCTGAAGGGTGAGAAATGGGGTGAAAAGAGAAGAGTATGTTAGGCAGAAGCAACAGTAAGTACAAAGGTTTAAAAATGTGGAAGTACTATTCAAAGAACAATAGTACATGGATTGTAGTATGGCAGCAACACCTACTTCCTCATACCAAAAGCAGGCACTGCTTACTCAGTCACTGCATTTTGCTGCTAAATTTATAAGTAGCTTCAGACTTCTCAGTGGGGTGCTTCAGGCAGCCACTACCAATTATTTGGAGTTGGCATGTGAGATTGGACTGGTTTGTCTTCTCTGCTGTGGGCATCCACTGTGCCTGGAGCATAGGATGTGTGTGGGAGTGGTAGAGAATGAGAGAGGCTGGGAAGGTATGTTGGCAGGATCAGATTATGAAGGATTTTTTGTGCCACACCACTGAGTCTGTATTTATAGTGTGTAGGCAGTGGAGAGCCATATATGGATTTTAGCAGGAAAATGATGTAAACAGATCCTTCTTTTTGTAAGATAATTATGGGAGCTTTGTTGAACATGAATCGAACTGGTTAAAACCGGGGGCAAAGACACAGTAGGCACTTCATGCTATCATTAGATCTCAGTAGCTTTTAAGTTGCCAAACCACTTAGGAGTAATATGGCTGTTCAGGCAGGAGATGATGGAGGTCTGAATGAGGGCAACAGGAATGGGGAGAAAAAGATTAAGAATAATTTAGCGAATAGAACAGGGGTGAGAAAGAGGAAGGAATCTTGGCAGGTTCTCAGACTTCATGCCTGGGTGCCTGCCTGGTAGGGAAGGCAGGAGGGGCAGGATAGGGTAGGAAGATGATGACTTGTACTTGTTGGAAATTAAATTGGCCTGGAAAGAATATTTTTCCTATGGAGTCATGTTGATTCCTACCAATCCTTTGTTCTTCTAGAAGGTTGCAAATTAGCTGTTAATGTCACATGGTAACATTGAAATAACAGTTGGCTGCAGAAGATGTGGTTTTGAGTCTTGGCTTCAACACTTATCATCACTAAGTTATAACCTCAGGCAAGCCATGTAACCTTTCTGACTCCCTATTTATCTATAAAATGGAAAATATGTGCAGCCCCTTTTACAAAATTGAGAGATTCAAATGAGGAAATTTATGTGAGGGCATTTTGTCAACTCATGTATTGTACACACGTTTTCACTGAGCCAATCTTCCCTTTGTAAAAAAAAAATATTTCAAGATACTTTGATTCAGGATTGAGAAAAAACTTTTAAAACAGTCTTAAATAAATGTTTGGAAGTCCACAAAATAATTTTTGAGGTTGAAACGATCTAAAGTGTCATCCTTCATCTTATCTTTAGTTGTTAGTTCCCTTAGGTCTATACTAACTTTTTAGTGTGGATTGTAATGGGCTGTGGAGAGTCTAGCAGAATGTCAGGGGAATTAGTAGTTGACCACCATTTACAGTTTTAGATGATTTCCATGTAAATATTATGTATTCTTGAATCTAGCTCTTCCTTCACTTTACCACTTTTATACCAGTTTGATATTCACTTATTAATAATTTAATTTAGATTCTTTAAATCCTTTGGGGGAGAGAAGGGAGGCTTATTTACATTAATAATAAAAATAATGTAAATGTAATTTCCCCCCTAAACTGTTGGAACCAATTTCATTTGTAAGATAAGACATAGTTTAGAAACAGTTGGCCTATTTATTGCCTGATGTGAATAAAATTAAATTTTTTTGGTGAGGAGTGATTAAAGTTCATTAAAAATTTGACCTTTTGTAATTATGACGTCTTCTATTTGTAATTTAAAGAACTTAGTATTTTATTCATCGGTATAATAAACATGTATAACTTACGAAGTTTATTACAGAAAGGTGTTTCTTGAATGTATACAATAAAGGTTAAACAGCTAAAAATGTGTGCCTACGTAGTTTTTATAATTTAAATCAGATAAAGGGTAAATAATATATGTGGATCAGTGGCTATGGATGGCAGTTATGGTGCTGTTTCTAAAGGAACTCAAGGTTGGGGATGGAAGTACCTGAGATACCTCTCTTGGCAGGGTTCCTCTTGGCTAGGATGGTCTCATACATGATCAGATGTCAAAGGGGCAAAGGAGATTCTAGGGGGAATACACAGTGGTATGTATGAAATGCATGAAAACAAGAATTCTTCCACTGACGGGAAATACTTGAGATTGGCACTTGCTAGTAGACCTCTTTTTGTGATTTGGCTTGAGGAGGTTCCCCTCCAGGTTCTCCTTGTTCTTGAGAACACTGATACAGTGCTGTGATCTCGGTATATTTTTGAAGTCTCATGATATTAAAGTACAATTAATGTTCAAATTAATATCACATGGGAAAAATTTTAATCCAAATCCATACTATTTACAGAAAAAACCACAACTTCCATCATCTCATCCTCTGGCATAGGAGTGTCAGAAATGTGGCCTCAGCATTGTCCCTTCTGTCAATGGCAAATGTTGCTTAGTGGTCATGGACACCTCAGAACTTGCCTTCAGAACTTTTCAGAAGGTAGTATTCTAGACTGCCAAGACTACCATCCAATTAGAATTGGCATAAGAAAGAAAAGCTTTTTGCTATGCAAGCTTTGAGTTTTGCCAAATTATGGAAAATAAAAATATTTGAGTTTTGTTGAAAAAAGTTATGCTGAAACAAAATTATTTTTCAGTGGAAAATATTTGACATTTAATGATATTTGTTCTATGAGATGATATTAACATTTAGTTAAGGATGCTGAATAGAAAGAAAAATAACACTAATAATTAAGAAAGCTTATTTTTAAAACTTTCATTTTAGAATGGGATCAGTTATAACTTGGTTACTATATTGCATAGAATAGGTTGGAAGGGTTTGGGATCTGGACCAAACTTACTTCTAGTTTGGGGGGTGGCAGTGATGGTGGAGAGACTTAACCTCATAGAGGGACAGAAACCAGGGATATCAGTTCTATAAAGCAGTCAGCCCCCAAGAAGTTCAGTTACAGGGCTCGATCATCTGATGAGCAAGCAGAGCCATAAAGGGCAGACTGTAGCTGTAGAAAAGCGCCAGTAAGTGATCTGTGCTAGGGAAGTCTGGTAGCTGGTTTTAGTCACTGATGTTAATAGTCCAAGGGCTAGACTTTAGGCCTAAGGAAGGTGACTGGCAGTAATAAGCAAAGGCTTGCTTGCTTTTTAATCCTTTTTTTTTTTTTTTTAAGATAAAGGATTGAGTTACAGGTTATAGACAGACAGATTAGGTCTCAAAAATAAAGCAGGAGCCCATGTTTCAGAATTGAGATAAACTTGTGATTTATGGCAAAGGTGACATGAGGCTAAAGATCCTAGGGCCTGGCTTGGGGCACAGAGGATAATTTGATCTCAAGAAGGGAGAGTCAGGCTCTGAGGGTTTCTGTCATGACATATTTATTAATGATGAGGTGAATTAACATTTTTTCCAAGACTGACCTGGAAACCTACCTTGAATCAGTTCATGCTCTTGCTTAATGTTCTGCAGTAGCTTTTCATCATATCTAAACTGGATCCCAAACCTTACTAACCTATTCTCTTTTTACTGTCTTTAAAGGGCTCTGTGATCTGTCCCTACCTACCAAATGCTTTCAGTACCTTGCCACATGTAGCCTCTTGGTTCTGGAACAGGTCCTTCCCTCAGCTCTACAGTTAGCTGCTACCCAATTTTAAAGTCTCTATTTAGATGTCATCTTCTCAAGGAGTCTTCATGCTGAAGTTTCTACTACAGTGACTGCTAATTACCTTAATTTCAAAGTGTTATTCATCTATATGAACATCTATGAATTTTTTTTTTCAAATTACCTTAATTTCCATCAAATAGTTATGTGGTTCATCAGAATTTGTGATTCACTGAGGTGAGGCCATTTCAGAGAATATGCTGTATAAGAACATCCAAGGCTATGACTGGCCCTTCTAGTGTGTGTTCACTGAAATATTCTCCTTGGTAATTTATTGAGCAGGCCTGTTGAATAGAATTATCTAATTATCAACATTAAGGATTTAAAATGCCTGCTGAAGATGACAATGTTGTTTTAGTAGATGATTTTTTTATGACATATGTTATACTAGGACTAGTTTCGTAAAGCCTTTCTATAGCAATTTATAGGAAGACATTGGTTTTAGTATTCCCTGGGAGCTTGTCTAATAAATCTTAAGAGCCTATTAGATATTTCAGATTGAGTTAAAAAGAAGGGTCTAAAACACAGCCTTGATTCTTTCACATTATTAAAATGCTATTCCTTTTGAAAACACTAAACTGAAGTTTTGTCTTACTATGTAAATCATCCCTCTACCTTATATATAAATACTTTGGTAATGTTGAAATATTTTGAAACTTAATGTTTAAATACCATTTCAGATATGTCCTTTTACATCATCAGATAGTTAATCTAGTGTTCTAATTAAACTCAACCTAATAAAAATCAATAAATCAATAAAGTTATTGGAAGAACTAATTCATTGCATTAAATAATCTAAAATCTTGGTTAGGCCTACCATTGGCTTAGGTTACTGGAATTGTAAAAAATGAAGCCATGGGATTTTAGAGTTTAGAGGGATTCCTTAGGTCAGGTTCTATAACGAGAGGTGGCCAACCTTTGAAGAAAGACTCAAAAGTTGTCAAATGAAAATCCCTTGGTGCTATACTGGCAGTTTCCAACTGTTAAATCAAGGAATGCATATCCCTATTTTCCCATATTATAAATGGTAGGTAGCTGGGACAGAACCCATGCACCCTCCCCCCCCACCACCACTAACCCTAGTGATCCCTGCAAGTGGGAATGCAGGATTGGGGTAACCACAGCTACACCCACACTTGTGATAGAGAGTCAGGAGCCTTGGAGTCTCCTTTTCACTCTGCCATTTTGTGCAAGTCATTTGACTACTCTGGCTCAGATTTCTCATCTCTATAAAATTAACCAAAAGTGGTTGTGTGCTCTCACAATAAGTTTTGGTATTCTTACAGGAAAGCATTTTCAGTTTTATAATGGAGGTCATTGAAAAAATCTTGTTTCTAGTACTTGTGCCCTTTTGATACCACTCAGTCATTCTTTGAGCACTTCAGTAATTTCTGGTGCAGACAGATGTTCCAGTTTACCTTAAAATTTCCCTGGAAAATTACCTTACAATGTCCCAGCCCTGGAGTCAACCAGTTTCCTAAGGAGTCCTGGTTCCTTTAAGGAGGAATGGGCCATGTGTGCCCTTGCAAAATGGGTTGTTTTGCTTCTCCCTCTTTTGGAGGGCAGAGCTAGGAAATACGTTTTTTTGAAGTTGTACCTCTAGTACAACTACCTCTAGTTCTAATTCACCACTGTAGTGCTCTTCCTCTTTCCCACATTAGGTTTGTATAGTCCTCCCTCAGTTGATGATTTCCAAAATATCTCTGTATTTACTTATTTGTCCAGTGCTACAATAAATACAAAATAGTTTCAGAATTTTCACCAACACTATTATCAACAACAAACCTACGTAAAATTCTAAATTTCTTTGTAATTCTCTTTACCTTAAGAATAGATCATACTGAAGATGTATATCCATCTACTCTCAAAGAGGTTAGTGTCTGTTATAGCTTGTCTTGATACCTTATTTTTCCCTTCTTCCTTCCTTTCTTCCTCCTATACACAGTAGATACTCAGTAAATGTTTGCTGAGAGGTAGTCTGTGCCCTTCTTTGAGCTATTCCTGTTGACAGTACTTTTCTAAGTTAAATTAATTACCATTTCTATAGGAGTCTATAATTGGTCTTCCAAAAGCACTAATATTTTGAGCAGTCATATATAAATAAATAAAAGTATCTAATATATATAACTTTATAATGTATCTTTTATAGCAATAAATAAGTTACATAAAAACCCTAGTGCATAAACCTATATATATTAAACTCATTTTACCTGTATATTCATGTACTTTAATTATCTCATATATCATTTTTAATTCACAGAACCTGGGGTTCCTTTTTTTCTGGTCTCAATTTCAGCCAGTATTTCACATTAAGATCATTAGGTCATTAGATATTGTATGTTTCAACTGTATTTTTCACTTGAAGAGTTGGGAGGCATATGAAAAACATTTATGATTTTTTTGGTGGTATCATCATAGACTCTAAGGTGTGTAAATTCTAGTTAAGCACCAAAAAAACATCACAGACTGATAGAACAACCACTGTGGGCTAGGTAGGGGGGGGGAGTAAGCTGGGGAGAGGAAGGAGATAGAGGGAAGGTAATGTTGGTGGAAGGAAAGGGATGGAAGGGAGTAAATGTATATTTGAATTTAGGACAGTGAAATTTGAGAAGTATAGACTGAGGAAATTATAATTTTTAGTATCCAATATAAATGTTAGCTTTTTTTTGTTGTTGTTAAAACTAACAAATGAGTCTCCTTTAAAATAGCTGTTTTTTTTTTTAATTTTAAAAGTATGTTTTAATCACCCAAATTGATAGAAATATGTAACTACATGTTCCTTGGTATTATGTCTCAGTGATGAAGAGAAAATATTAATGTGCAGGCAAATATTGTTTAGTTATTCTTTAGGGGATCATCTATTGGAAGAATTACTAGATTATATGTTTTTATGTAGTCTTATGTTAAAAACAGTCATCATATATTAAGGAAAATAGGAGTTTGGAACATTTGTTTTCATTGATTTGATCACAGTACCTTTAAATTGGAGCTATATTTGGGGAAAAGCCTGAGTCTTAAAAGATTTTTAAAGATATTTCAAAGTATTTAAAAGGTACTTTAAAAAGGTATTTTAAGGTATTTTAAAAAGAAAATGCATATTAAATATGTGTTTTAGATCTTATTACAATTAAGCATATTCTTCCCATCTTTTTCTGTATTATTTTCTTATGAGCCTGTGTAAACTTAAATCTCTAAACACAGCCTTCTAGACTATTTGGTTGTTTCAGCACCTTTTATTTGCATAGATTTTTCATAAATGTATCCACGGCCAGAGTATCTCAAATACTTTTTTTAATGATAAAAAAGCAAAAATTGATTCAGTGCATAGAAGGAGCTGGCTGGGGCCTGGGTTGAGGGTAGGCTGGAAGAAGCATGTTTATTTGGTTTTGGACACTTTAACAGAGCTATTTGAGTTCAGCCACTGGGCAAAAAGCCTTTGTGGGTTAGGCCAAGAACAAGGCCAGAGAGATTCCCAATGGTGTCCACGACATGCAAGCAGAATCTCAGTGACCAGTTCTACAACACCAGGTGCTGCAGCTGTTGACATGTCCACACTGAGTCTATCATCCTGGGGACCTGGTACACGGTGGTAAACCAATTGATGGCAGTTTTGCTGACTGTGGAGGTAACTCATCCAAACTCATTGTCAGCTGCCAACAGTCAGTATTGAGTCATTGGCAGTTACTATTTGTCTGAGAGAATGGCTGATAATGCCTGTGTTTTGTTCTGTTTTGTTTTGTTTTCTGTCTCAATTCTTATGCTTATAAATCAGTTCAAAGCTGGTACATGGAGCAATTTCTTATCCAGTGGGTTAGCTTTTACTGTTCTTTTACCAGCTTTTTGACTTCATTCTCAGTTGCCTGGTTGCTATTAGTTCTCTCACTTATTTGCCAAGAATCAAAGAATATCTGGATCAATTACCTGATTTTCCTTATAAAGATGACCTCTTGGCATTGAACTCTATCTGCCTCCAGTTCATTGTTCTTGTGTCCTTTGCCTTATTCATAGTTTTTGAGGCTTTCTAATTAACTGTGTTTGGAACTGCTATAAACACATTGACAAAAGAAACATGCCAAAAATTGTATACTCTGCTTTTGAAGCACCTCCACGTTATGCTTTACCAATCTATGAAATGGCAGTGAAGGGGCCCGAAAAAAGAACCTTCACCTCCTTACATGCTTGCTTGAATAAATTCTGCCCTTGTCATAAAGACTATACCAGCTTTTTGTCTTTTTTTTATTTTATTTTACAGAATACAGCAATACAGGGCTCTTCAAACTTATTTGATATAAACTACATTTTCCTTTGTTTAAGCATTTTCAAATACTAACAAACTTTTGAACATCTATTAAAAGTCAGGTTTTTTTTTTTTTTTTTGGTTAACTCTGTTACATTTTAGTAGTTTTTGAAGATAGTCTAGGTTAAGCAAGAGCAAAGTGCCATTGTTTTCCTTTAATTGGGGGCGTGGAAACAGTATTCTCTACATTTTTCTTAACTTTGCACTTTCTTTATGTAATAGTTCTCATTTTGGATATTTGCTGCCCTAGTTACTTTTAGAAGAATGAATGAAATATTTAGGGTAAGTGAGTTGGGTATAAGATCTGAAGTTTTCAGCTATGAAAACAGGAAAAATATATAACATTTTAACTTAACTGTGGAAGATGATGGTTGCGTATTTCCAATTTCTATGTTTCCATCTTTGTGATAAGACGCTTTAATAAATCTCTTAAAATTAAAAAGAGATTAAAATCCTTTGAATTAACTTTTTGTATTTTTTTATTACAGGTAAATTGGGATATTCACATTGTACAGAAACAGAGGTAAGAGAAACGCTCAAATATTTCTTAGTAAAGCAGCTTTATAGCCCTACATAGACCACTTTTGAGTACTAAACTGTGTCACTGTGGGTTTTTAGTATTCTGATAAGAATGTGTTGAGAACAGGTATAGATATATCTTATATTTAGGAAGTGTAAAATGTGAGAAATAATCAGTTATCTCATCCATATTTTTAAAATATTAGGATGTGTTATAAGATTAACTTAATTATAGTTTAAATTTTTTCTCATTATTTGTAAAGTTGAGTCAGCTAAGATTCAGTTTAAGTTCATTTTTTTTCATAATCCAATCTAATGTGTCATGGCAAATAAATCATTTAAATATGTTTGACTCTTATGTCTTGGTGTAGGAAAAAATAGGGACTTGGAAACATGTTTTAGTGAGATTAATAATGAATTAATTGCTTTGTTATTTGTATAAGTAGGATTATTAATTTTTAATAATTTAATATAATTCAAAATTCTGATTGCGAAATTTAAGGAATTTCCATGTGATTCCCTGTGTTCCTTGCAGGAATTTCAAGGACAACACTGAAATATGAGGGCAGCATCCATGAATTAAATATCTGTGATGTTCTTTTTAGGAGCTGTTGCATTATTCTTACATGGGGAGTCTTAGGTCTTTTGTTAATGGCAATGCCTAATTAAGGATTTGAGAAGTTATTTTTCTAATTTTATAATACATCTATATGTAGACGCAGGTGTTAGTAAATTTTAACTCACTTTAAAATGCAAGGTCCCTAAGGGGTTATATTGTATAATAAACAAAAATAATTTATTATTTTTTGCATTCAGAAGTAATACAGTTTATTTTTGTATTTTCTATTCAACTTTGGAAGTAGAGATAATTTTGCCAAATTAGCTTTAAAAATAGGCAAGAACTTAATATTTTTATATTGCAATGATTTTTGATGTACTGTTCAGTATGAACAGTACTTTCATACTGTTCAATATGAAAGTAGGATTTGATTTAAAAGATATAAATTCTATCTATGGTTTCTGGTGTTCATTTTTTAGCTATATAATTTTGAGTAAGTAATTTTTTTCTCTCAGAACTTTGGCTTTCTTATCTATAAAGTGTTAATGATAGTCCTTGTTAACCTCATGGGTTGTGAAATTTTGAAGAGAATATATATATGTAAATGTTTTATAAATTCTAAGGACACATATATATATCAAGATGATAAAACACATTCAGCATTCATCTGCAATTAGCTAACGAAATGTGAATGTGAGGATTTTACATACAAGGCATATCATAAGCCTCATTTTTCTGTCTTAGGTTGTATTACCATAAAATCAAAACAAGTACTGAACTACATTTTAACGTTTTGTTCAGTGCTTGCTTTGTATAGGAGTGTCACTTCATTTTATCTCCTGATTACCTTTCAGCCCTTATCCTTTGATCCATAATTTACTTTGGTCACCAAAAGAATTGGAACCTAAACAGAACTCTCTTCTAGAATTTTTTTTTACTATAACTATTTGAAAAGGGAAAATCACAAGAAAATAAAAATTTCAATCTGATATTTAGTTTACAAAATAGGTTTGGGGTATTTTCTAGGGGTAACAGTGGTGCTTATCTCTGGGAAAGATTGGGATTATGAATGGTGATTTATTTATATTATTTTTATTTTTTAAAAATGAGAATGTCTATGTACTTTGGTAATTAAAATAATAAAAAGGTAGGGCAGTGGAAGCAGTGCAAACTTTTTCAAGAAGTTTGGTGACTTGACGAGGAGAGAGCTTAAGTAGGAAGTTTTGTTTTGTTTCAATTTTGTTTTTTTAGGTTAGGGAAGTCTATACATTTGGTGGTAATGGTAAGTGAGCTAGGAGAGAGTGAGACTGGAGTACAGATTAGGGAGTAGAAATCAGATTACATCTAGAAGGTGGCTTGACTAGAGCAGTGGTTCTACAAGGGCTATGGGAGGACTTGGGAGGAGACAGGGTTCCTGACATCCTTCCGAGGTCACACTATTTTCAAAGTAATACCAAGATATTATTTGCCGTTTTAATTTCATTGTCTTGAGAGTGTACTGTGGAGTTTTTAGAGGCTACATAACAGTGAGCCTGTGACTGTCATACTAGACTGCAGAAACAGATATGAGATCTAGCTGGCTTTTATTAAGCATGGTCTTCAAGAGTTTTGCAAAAATGTGAAATGGTACCATCTCTATCACTTTTTTTTCTTGAAATTTTTTAAAATTTAGTTTCAAGTGTACAGTACATTGGTTAGACATCTGTATTGTTCATGAAATGATCTCCCCAATTGCAACCTCCCTCCCCCCTACCCTCCACCTAGCCATCGTATTAATGCTAACTGCATTCTCCATCCCCATGATCATCCATCAGCTACAAATTTGTACGTCTTTAGCTCTTCACCCCATACTCCCATTCCCCCAAACTCCCTTCCCCTCTGTCTGACATCGAATTGTCCACTATATTTGTGAGACTGTTTTTGATTAGTTCTTTTTATTCTGCATATAGGTGAAATCATACAGTGTTTATCTTTCTCTGTCTGACTTAAATACCTACTAGGTCCATCAAATCAATATCTTTTTCCATCCCTTTCCTTTTCATATGTAGGGGTCTTGTTTTCTTATCCTTCAGTCACTCTATCTTTTGGTTGGAGCATTTAATTCTTTTCCATTTAAGGTACTTATTGATAGGAATGTAGTTGTTACCATTCTTTATTCCTGTTTTTGATACCTTTTTTCTTCTTGAAGAAGTCTCTCCAACATTTCCTGTAGTACTGGCTTGGTGGTGATAAATTCCTTTAGCTTATTTTTGTCTGGGAAACTCTTTTTCTGTCCTTCAACTCTAAATGATAGCTTTGCTGGATAACGTATTCTTGGTTGTAGATCCTGGGTCTTCATCATATCAAATATTTTGTGTCAAGCCCTTCTGTCCTGCATAGTTTCTTTAGAGAAATCAGCTGCCAGTCTTACAGGTGCTCCTTGTAGGTAACTAACTACTTTTCTCTTGCTGCTTTTAATATTCTCTCTTTGTATTTAACCTTTGACATTTTAATTATGATGTGTCTTGGTGTGGGCCTCTTTGGACCCCTGGTGTTTGGAATTCTTTGAGTTTCCTGGGGTCTATTCACCAGATTAGGGAAGTTTTCCATCATTATTTCTTTAAACAACTGTTCAGTATCTTGATTTTCTTCAGTTACACCAATCAGATGAATATTTGGAGCTTTAATAGTGTCCCATATCCTCCGTAAATTATTTTTATAGTCTTGGCATCTTTTTTCTTGCCATTCTGATTGAGTTTCCTGATTGGCTTTCCTGTCCTCTAGATAGGACATTTAATCCTCTTTTTTATTCACTTAGCTTATTTCTTTGTTTATTCCATTTAATATATTTCTCATCTCAGATAATGTGTTCATTTCAGACTGGTTCCCTTTTATAATTTCCATTTCCATTTTTATGTTTTTTTTTATCTCTTTGTTGAAGTTCTCACTGAATTTATCTACACTTCCCAAAAGTTCATTTAGCATCTATATAACCAGTGTTTTGAATTCTGCATCTCTTAGATTACTTGAGTTCATTATATCTGGGTCTCTGTTCTGTTTTCTCATATGGTTTCTGGTTCTTTGTCTTCCCATTTTGGCTGCCATTCCATGTCTGTTTCTATGTGCTAAGTGAAGCTCTTAAGTCTCCGGTCTTATTAGAGTGGATTTGTGAAGTAGCTGTCCAGTGGCACAGTCCTAAGAGGGGTTGAGCTGCAGGCCAGATTTAGCCCAAGCCTCTGCCCCTCCAGGGCCACCTGTTAAGATTCAGTATGCAATCTACAGAGGCTGTGCTTACAGTTGCCTCAAAAGGCCACGGCAGAAACCGAGGCTGGTTGCCTCCAGTGTGAGTCTAGGTGCTGCTCAGCAAGGAGAACCTGACTCTCTGAGGACACACCTGGATATGGCTTGGGTGGGGCTAGGAGTTGAGGGAGGTGGAGTTTCAGGGCGTCCTGGACTGAGCGACCTCTGTTATCCAGTTTGATGACATCACGGCTATCACAGCTAGGGTGGCACTATGTCCTCACTGGGAGAGGGGAAGACTCAACAGGGAACAATGGATACCACCGGCATTTCTGCTCAGAGAGAGTCTTGCCTTGGCCTGCACTCCAACAATGTCACTCTCTAAGTCTCTGGTTTCCCCTGTGTGCAGCCAAATTGGCACTGGTGCTCAAAGTGAGCAGGTCCGTCACTGTGAAAATCACAGACGCAGCCCCTTTAAGAGGCTTCTGCAGCTGTTGCTGCTGTAGCCTCTGTCTCACTCAGCCGTTCGGACCAGCAGCCCCATGTCCTCGCCCTGTCCTACCTTCTGCCATTGCAGGGTGCTTTCTTGGATTTCTCCCTAGTTGTATGGCTTGTTCATCTAGATCCCAGGTGATTTTTCTTTGTTGCTGCTCCTTGTTTCCATTGCAACTTTGATTTGGTCGCCAGAGGGATGAACAGAACCTCTATGATCTGCACCATTTTTTTCCTCATCACTTTCTTTTGAACCGTCTTTTTTCCATAAAAATGTTACTGAATGTTAATACTAAATATTAACATGTTTGGTATTATTTTTAAATAATTTAATTTATAATACAGTATATGTTGATATGTTATAGTTCACATAAACAAAAGTTCGTTGGACTCCTCAGTAATATTTTGGGATGTAAAAGGGTCCTAAAAATTAAAAGATTTGAAAATTTGGGGGCTGGGGCATGGATAGCAGAGGTGTTTCTTCCTGAGAAACAACTGAGAATTGAGAGAGGTAAAACCAGGGCCCTGAGGTAGACAGTGGGAAAGTTGAGGGAATCATTGCTCTGTGGATTTAAGCCAATCTTTTTTGTCAACAAGAAGATAGGGTCATTTTTGAGAGTGAGGTTATAATGGATCAGAAAGGTGGATTGGTAGAGTCTCATTTTTGCCCTTAAAATGTTTATCTATTGAGAAAAGAGATTCTCAGTTCTTTTTGTAAGTTAAATGTCCCATCAATCTCTTGCTGGCATTAAGTCCACACCAACATAAGGATTGCTAACAAGTTGTGCAGATGAGAAGTGTGAAGGATTTTGGATGAGGTAGAAAAGCTGCATATTGCTAGTTCCACATGGTAATGCAGGCTTACACCAGCCTTTCTGAATTGGAAGAGGTATTGGGAGGAGGCAATTTGAAGGCTGTTTGTCCCTGGGTGCAGGATGGTGGGTTGTTGCGAATGTAGAACATTTAGCGTAAAGCCTGTCTTAATGAATGCAGCATATTATTATCACTTGGGAGGTGTAGGGTTTCCTGAGAGGAAGAAAGAAAGTTTTACTTCTTCAGAAAGACTCATAGGCCCACTAGGAACCTTAGGGTGACTACTAGGAAAAAGAGTCCTTTCTGGTGCTGTAGGACCCTCATCAAGACTTATGGTTGAAATACATAACTTTAAGTACAATTGTTTTTATTTTAATAGTTTTTGTAGTACAAAAATGTTATGAATTATTTTCTAGTTAATTCCCTTTTTAATACTTTTTATAACAACCCAACAAAATTATGACTTTAGAGAAAGCAAGGAGACCATATACATAGGCATTGAATCAACTTTCATGTGATCTTATACATCAAGATTAGCTTACTGTTTCTTAAAATGAAGTACAGTTGACCCTTGAACAATGTAGTGGTTAGGGGCACATCCCTATGCAGTCGAAAATGCTGTATAACTTTTGACTCTACAGTTGACCCTTTGTATCTTTGTATATTGGTGCATGGTTTTTCATCCACAGTTAGAAAATGCAGTTAGAACTGTGGTTAGGAAAGCAAAAACACTGCTTCCTAACTGCAAGTGCTTAAATCCGTGGATGTTGGATGTGAAGCCATGGATAAGTGCACCTTCACAGCTCAAACCGTGTTGTTCAAGGGCCAACCATATTCTACTTTCACACTACTTGGAAAAATTTTAATATATGATTATACTAGTATTTTCCAGCATTCTAAGTCATGAAGGATATCTTTCATATAATTTGTTTTAAAAGACATGCAAAATTTTTGACTTTACAGATAGGCAATTTAATTGTTTCCTATAGCCTTTTTTCCCCCATTTTTTGAATGTATAATTTACATACAGTAAAATTTAACATTTTTAGTTACAATTCTTTGTGTTTTGACAAATATATTCATGTGAACCATCCCCATAATCAAGTGTTGTCACCTCCCCAAATTCTTCCATTTCCCTTGTAGTCATTTTCTCCTTTCCCCCTAGCCCTTTGCAACCATTGATCTGTACTTTGTCTCTCTCATTTTGGGAAGGACATGTAATTTAAACAATGTGTTACTTTTACTTCTGCCTCTCTAGGAGTGCCTTACAGCTCAGACTGGTATTTATAAGCTCTTGAATGACTGACCTGTATATGTAGGTACTTGTCTGCCATGGCGGTAGCCCTGATCCATAGTTTAGGGGGAGCTTTCACCCCATTTTGCAAGTTTTTCCTACTGTCATTATTTAAATAGTTTTGCAGGTTACACTCTTATAGTTGTAGAAAATTGCTAGGCAGTTAAAAATACCAAAAAATAAAGGATTTGAATTTTCAAGTATTTTAATTGAAGCTTTTTCATTGTCGTTTTTAGCTTTCCAAATTTCATCACATTCCTGTCTTTTATTAATTCTCGTTAATTATTAAGGACTCATAAGCCCTTTCCCTTTAGCAGGAAAGAAGGTTAAATGAATAACTAAAACAATCTTGGTGTTTTCCCTGGTTGATTAGCTGTATTTTAAGTGCACTAGGTTAAAGTATTATATAAAGTTGCATTAACTTTTGTCAGTAGTTTAATCTTGATAGAGCTTGTTCTAAAAATAGCATGGAAGAAATATTTAAGCTTTACTGAGGGAAATTATTAAAAAGATTCATGTTTACATGTTAGAAATAACTTCAGATATACTGTACATAAATACTTTGTTTCGTTCCCACATGCATCTTTAAAAATACTTTAGAACTTACTATATGTTAAGTGCTATTATAGACATTAACTAATTTAATTATCATGAGTAATTTATGGAATGGATACTGTTGTTATTCATATTTTAGAAATGACAGCTAAAGTATAGAGAGGCTAAGTAACTTGCCCAAAGCCACAGTCAGTATGTTGCAGAACCACTTCTCTTAACCTTTCATGTTTGTTTTAGCTAGCCTTTATCTGTACTGTACGATGTCTGTTTAATGCTAATAAGTAATTTAACGCCCCATTTGGGACACTGAAATGGCTGAGTGTCTCTATTACATATATGCCTCTTACTTGTGACTGTTTCAATTCCTGGCATTATGTAGCCAGGGAATACGTTCTTGCTATAGGTAAACTCGGTAAAGGAGTGAATGGAGTTTATGAACCTTCAACCCCAGTGGTTAGGTGAAAATATAGGGTTCTATACTGTAGTAATTTGTGAAGTAGTCTGATTCTAAATTACTTAGAACTACTCAAAAGTTGTTCTATATATTTGATTCTCTTGGGAAATCAGATATAGAATTAGTCTGCTTTGTGGGGGAACCGAAAACTCATTTTGGAAATAAGAAATACATCAGAGTTAATATTTTGGACTTATTCCATTCTGGTTATATATAGTTTTTAACACAAACTGGATTATATGAAAAGTTTTTATGTTTCTCGAGCAGTCTAAAATAAACTGGTAGTAGTATGTGGGTCTTTCCTGCTTTAACACGGAATATAATATTTAAAAATGTCTGTTTTATCTTTAGTTAAATCAGCCCACTGCACTTTGATTTCACCTCTGGCTCATGTATATCATAGTAATAATTGGATGAGTAATGCCTCTTTTAATTGACATTTGATAACCCTTAGTTAATGTTTTTTTTCTGGCTTTATTGAAATATAATAGATTTAGTTGCTTATATTTACATTGTACAATTCAATGAGTTTTTTAAAATTATAGTTAACATACAATAATATACCAGTTTAAGTTGTACAGCATAGTGATCAGAAATCCACATAACTCACAAAGTGATCACCCCACTAAATCTAGTACCCTTCTTCCCCCTTACATATTTATTACATTATTAACTATCTTCCCCATGCTATACTCTACATTTCTATGTCTATTCTGCAGCTATCTCTTTGCCTTTTTTCGCCATCCCTCTAACCCCACTCCTGTCTAGTAGCCCTCACAATATTCTCTGTATCTATGAGTTTATTTCATTTTTGTTGTTGTTGTTGTTGATTTTGTACTTTAGTTTCCACAGGTAGGTGAAATCCTGTAATATTTGTCTTTCTCTTTCTGACCCATTTCATTCAGCGCAATACCCTCCAGGTCCATCAAGGCAATATCTTTTTCCATTCCTTTTCTTTTAGTCTGTGTGTGTCTTTTAATCTGAAGTGAGTCTCTTGTAGGCAGCATATGTAGGGGTCTTGTTTTCTATTCATTCAGCCACTCTGTCTTTTGATTGGAGCACTTAATTCTTTTCATTTGAGATACTTGTTGATAGGAATGTATTATCATTCGTACTTTCTTCTTCTTTCTTCTTTCTTTCTTTCTTTCTTTCTTTCTTTCTTTCTTTCTTTCTTTCTTTCTCTTTCTCTCTCTCTCTCTCTCTCTCTCTCTCTCTCTCTCTCTTTCTTTCTTTTCTTCTTTTTTTAATGCCTACAGCACCTGGTCTTCCTAGGTGGTCTCCCACTCAAGTAGTAACCAGGCCTGACCCTGCTTAGCTTTTGAGATCACACGGGATCGGGCGTGTTCAGAGTAGCACGGCCATAGTCAGGGTAGCATGGCTGTAGACCATTCTTAATTCCTGTTTTTGGTACATGTTTTTTCTTCTTAAAGAAGTTTTCCCAAAATTTCCTGTAATACTGGCATGGTATTGATAAATTCCTTTAGCTTATCTTTGGGAAGTTCTTTATCTGTCCTTCAACTATAAATGATAGCTTTGCTGGATAAAGCATTCTTGGTTGTAGATCCTGGGTCTTATCATGTGGAATATTTTGTGCCAAGCCCTCTGTCCTGCATAGTTTCTTTTGAGAAATCAGCTGCCAGTCTTATGGGTGTTCCTTGTAGGTAACTAACTGCTATTCTGTTGCTGCTTTTAAGAGTCTTCCTTTGTATTTAACCTTGGTATTTTAATTATGATGTGTCTTGGTGTGGGCCTCTTTGGATTCCTCTTTCTAGGGACTCTCTGAGCTTCCTGGGGTTGTATGTCCATTTCCTTCACCCGGTTAGGGAAGTTTTCTATCATTATTTCTTGAAATAGCTCTTCAATGTCTTGTTTTCCTTCAGGTACCCCTGTAACATGGATGTTTTTACATTTAATTGTGTCCCATAGGCTCCTTAAATTATTATTATAGTCTTGGCTTCTTTTTTCTTGCTGTTCTGATTGAGTGTCCTTGGCTTCTCCACCCCCTTCTTTGTCCACTCTGTTGATTCCCTCTGATATACTCTTCATCTCAGATAATGTGTTCTTCATTTCTGACTGGTTCCCTTTTATAATTTCCATTTCCATTTTTATGTTTTTTATCTTTTTTAATTCTTACTGAGTTTATCTACTGTTCTCCTAAGTTTATCGAGCATCTTTATAACCAGTGTTTTGAACTCTGTACCTGTTAGATTGCTTGACTCCATTATATCTGGATCTCTGTTCTGTTCTCTCATATGACTTCTGCTTCTTTGTCTTCCCATTTTGGCTGCCTTTCCATGTCTGTTTCTATGTACTAAGCAAAGCTTCTAAGTCTCCCAGTCTTATTAGTGTGGATTTGTGAAGTAGGTGTCCAGTGGCACAGTCCTGAGAGGGGTTCAGCTGCAGGCCAAGTTTAGCCTCAGCCTCTGCCCCTCCAGGGCCACCTGCTAAGATTCAGCAAGCAATCCACAGAGGCTGTGCTTTCAGTTGCCTCAAAAGGCCACACCAAAGAGCGAAGCCAGCTGCCTCCAGTGTGAGTCTAGGCGCTGCTCAGCAAGGAACACCTGCCTCTCTGAGGATGTACCTGGATGTGGCTTGGGTGGGGCTGTGAGTTGGGGGAGGTGGGTTTTCAGAGAATCCTCTGGGTAGAGCGACCTCTGTTATCCAGTTTGATGATGTCTCCGCTATGGCACTTCTGTGTCTGCATTGGGAGTGGGGAGAGCTCAACAGAGGAACAATGGCTACCATGGGCACTTCTTTCTGTGGGGGATTCTTGCATCTGGCCCTCACTCTGACAACTCAGTGTCCTCCTGTAAGTCTCTGTGGGCCCCTAAGCAACAGACCCAGCACTAGGGCTCAGAGCAAGCAATTCTATCACTGCGAAAGTTTGCTAGCAGAGATGGCCTCTTTAAGAGGTGTCTGCAGCTGCCGGCTGCTGTTGTCACAACCTCTGTTCCACTCAGCCACTGGGGACTGGGTAGCCTCGTATCTTTGTCCCCTCCTACCTTCTGCCATTGCAGGTTGATTAATTTTTACTCCCTAGTTGTAGTGCTTTTGTTCATCTAGATCCCAGGAGACTTTCCTGGCTGTTTGCTCCAAGTTTCTATCACAACTTTGATTTGGTTGCAAGAGGGATGAACAGAGCCTCTATCGTCTATGCCATTTTCCCCTGTCTCTCCACCTTTAGTTACTTTTAAAAGTAACTACAAAACATAACATGAAATAAATATGTAATATTTTAACAAAAACAATTGTGTACAACTTTACCTGCATAATGAGCCTGTTTTATATGACTGTATGGTAATATTTGACACCAAACTAAGTAAATCTTCAAATTGCTAGCAGAAACAAAAAGGCAGTTATACTTTTAGATCTCTTTTAGCGGAAGGCTTTATGTGCTCTTAAGCCTTACTTTAAGGGTTTATAAATGGAGTTGCATAAAAAAAAGTTAAAATGATGTGTATTCTATAAAAGAATTGGAAGGATAAGCTCCATTAACTGCTAATTACAACAGCACTTTCTCCTTGGTTAGCAGGTAAAAGGAACAGGAAGGATTCTCACATTCTACTTCCTGTCTTTTTGGATTAAATTTCCCAAACATGCCTTAATTTACATGGCCATTTGATTGACATGAACGTACATGGCCTGGAAATGGGTTTGTGTGAGTAAATCAAGTCTGCCTTTGAGTTGCTGCTTCTGAGTGTCAATATTAGTAGAGAGTAGTAGTAAGATATTATTGATATGATAAATAGATAATCTCACTTAGGTTTCGTGTATCATCAAATATATATATACTGGGGGAAATACGATAGTTACTTGGCACATTTGAAATTCATTTTCCCTTTCTCCCTGCCTCCTTTCTCTCCCCTTTTCGCCTCTCCTCTCTCTGTCTCAGATAACATTTATTACCAAAATCTCCTTTCTATGTTACAGTTATAGATGTCTTAAATATAGAGGACATGGTTTGACCATAGGATATAAAATTTTTACAAATAGTTTTCCTTTGTGTAATTTTTATTTGAAGACCAATGACAGTTACAAATATATGTCTGGAAAAGGATTTTAAAATAACCAAAATTATCTCGGAGTAAACATTTTATTTTTGAAGGAGCAGAAAATTTACCTTTCAGGTAACTTAAACATCTATAAGTACTTTGATAATAGAGTAGAACATATTCTTATTAATTTGCCTTATCAAGGGGCCATATCAATCTGCTTTAATGAAAAGTTTAAATTTTAAATGTATTTAATAAAATAAAAGTTAGTGTTTTTCAATATAGATAATACAGTGTTGACAGGATCAAAGTGGGAAAGGGCTAGATTTTCATTTCCTTCTCCAAAGTACAGTTGACTCTTGAACAGTGCAGGGGATTGGGGCCACTGACCCTCACTAGTTGAAAGTTCTTGTATAACTTCTGATTCCACAGTCAGCTCTTTACATCTGTGGATTCCACCAAGTGTGGATCAAAAATAGTGTTTGTGATCTGCAGTTAAGAATCTGTGGTTGGGAATATGAAAATACTGTTTTTGATCTGCAGTTGGTTGTCGTTGTGGATATGAAACCCACAAGTATAAAGAGCTAAGTATAGTTATTGAAAAAAATTCTGAGTATAATTGAACGTGTACACTTCAAACTCGTATTGCTGAAGGGTCAACTGTACCTTTATTCATTTGCAGAAATGGTGTATATTTATTGTGAGAATTAAAACATCATAGTAAGATAAAGGGAAGGTAAAAATTACTTCTTATCTTGCCATCTAAAGATAATGGCTGTTTAGAGTATTTTTCTACACATTTCTTTCCATATGTACATAATAAAGTTGACTCATTCAGAACATCTGTTATATGCTACTCTTAGGGATATATGCATCTTTGCATAAAAGATGAACTTGGCTTCAAGGAATTACCCAAGCTGGGGGAAATGGTATAGATACATGAGGTGGAACTTTTTAGGCAGAAGGACATAATGGTGAGTTGACATACAATATTATATTAGTTTCAGGTATACAACATAGTGAGTAGATATTTACATAACTTACAAAGTGATCACTCAGATAAATCTTGTACCGATCGGATACCTTATATGATTACCGACTATTACAGTATTATTGACTTTATTACTTATGCTGTTTTTTACATCCCCATGACTGTTTTGTAACTACCAGTAGGTACTTCTTAATCCTTTCCCCTTTTTCACACACTCTCCCAACATCTCCTCCCATGTGGCAACCATCAAAATGTTCTCTGTATCTATGAGTCTGTTTCTATTTCTTTAGATTCCACATGCAGGTGAAATTATATGACGTTTATCTTTGTCTGACTTACTCCATGTTGTTGCAAATGGCAAGATTTCATTCTTTTTCATGGCTGAGTAATATACCATTGTATATATGTACCACCTCTTCTTTCTCCATTCATCCACTGGTGGACACCCAGGTTGCTTCCACATCTCAGCCACTGTAAATAATGCTGCAATGAACATATGGATGCACATATTTCTCCGAAGTGCTATTTTGGATTTCTTTGGAAAAATACCCAGAAATGGGATTACTGGGTCTTTCTTTGTATATTGTTACAGCCTTTCTTTTAAAGTCTATTTTATCTGGTATAAGTATTGATTCCCCAGCCTGTTTGTTTCCATTTTTATGAACTATGTTTTTCCATGCCTTTACTTCAGTCTGTGTGTGCCTTTGAATCTGAAGTGAGTTTCTTATAGGCAGTATATGTAAGGGTCTTGTTTTCTTATCCATTCAGCCACCTTGTGTCTTTTGGTTGGAGCATTTAATCCATTTATGTTTAAAGTAATTGTTGATAGATATATAGTTATTGCCATTTTATTATTCATATTTTTTATCTTCTTTTCCCCTTCAAGGAGTCCTTTTAACATTTCTTTTATTACTGGTTTGGTGTTGATGAACTCCTTTAGCTTTTTCTTGTCTGCGAAGCTCTTTTATCTGTCCTTCGCTTCTAAAAGATAGTCCCTTTTGGCCTGCAAAGTTTCTGTTGAGAAATCATAAGATATCAGCTGACATCTTTTGGGAATTCCCTTTTAAGATTCTCTCATTGTCTTTAACCTTTGGCATTTTAATTATGTATCTTGGTATGGACCTCTTTGGGTTCATCTTGTTTGGGACTGTCTGTACTTCCTAAGCTTGTATGTTTATTTCCTTCACCGGGTTATGGAAGTTTTCAGTCATTATTTCTTCAAATAGGTATTCCTTGTTCTTTCTCTTCTCCTTCCTGTATCCCTATGATGTGATTGCTGGTACACTTCCTGTTGTCCCAGAGGCCTCTTATACTGTCTGCAATTGAAGCCGGCCACTAGGTGTGCATGCCGGAGCCTTCTGGGAGAGGCCTTGCCATAAGCCACGTTCACCTGCAGCCTGTGCCCTGCCTGGGGCCACTTGGCATGAGCCACAAAACAATCCTCAGATGGCCATCATCCATGCTGGGCTTGGGAGTGCCTCAAGAGGCCAAGCCAGGAACTGAGGCTGGCTGCTACTAACGCCAGGCTTGAGGCTGCTCAGCAAGAGTTATAGGGCAGGCTGAGGCCAGATGCTGCTTGTTTAGGTTTTGTGATCCTTTGAGAGATTTTAGGTAAGTCGACAGCATGAGCCAAGACAGGCCATTTTTATGGAAAAGCCACTAGAAGCAATTTGGGTGAGCCTACAAGTTGGGTAGAGTGGGGTCTCAGAAAATCACTAGGGCAGGGTGATCAGTGTTAGCCGGATTCATGGATACTCATGTATGGTGGCTGCCTGCATCTGCATACTGAGTTAGTGAAGGGCTCAACAAAGGAACAATGGCTTCTGCTAACACTTCTGTCTGGGAGAAAGCTGCCCCTCATCCCTCACCCTGAAGCCAGACAATTCAGTTTCTCCCCATATTCCTCTGAGCTGATGGAGCGCAGAGTGAGTGAGTCTTGAGTCTGTCAGCAAGTAGGTTCGTGTGTGGGTCCTTTAAGAAGAATGCCTGGGATTTCATCTGCCCTCTGTCTCAGCCACATTCTTCACTGGTTTCACAGCTAGATATTGTGGGGACCTCTCTCCCTGGCACTGGAACCCCAAGCTAGGAAGTCTAGTGTGGAGCTGGGACTCCTTGCTCCTCAGGGGGAACCTGCGCAACCAAAATAGCTCTCTTAATTTTTAACTGCCACACATGGGTGTGAGACCAGACTGTTTTGTGTCTCCACCCCTTCTAGTAGTCTCGATTTGGCTTCTATATGTCCTTAGTTGTAGACCTTCTGTTCAGCTAGACTTTGGGTGATTGTCAATGATGGTTGTTCTATAGTTTAGGGTAATTCTGTTGTGGTTGTGAGAGGAGGTGAGCACAGCATTTACCTCCTCAGCCATCTTGACCCTTCTGTTTGAGAGCAGTTATTTTTTGATACTGATAAAACACTAGGATATCTGAAGAATAGAGAATGTGAGGGGGAGTTGGTGCCACATCTTATAGGCTGTATTGAATATAGGAATAGGGTCAATTTCTCTTCAAGGGAAGAAACACTTCTTTTTGAAAATTTTAAAAAATTTTATAGGGTCATTCCTCTTTTGATATATATTCTTCATTTGCTTTTTGCTTATGTTCTTCTCTGGGGTAGTATTTATGCATTCATATTTCATCAGCTTATGCAGCATTTAATTAAATTGTTATTGTAATCACATGAGTACAGTTGTATAAATGGGTTTTGGAACAAACCCAACTGACCTGTGATGAGCATACAGATCTCCTACCAGGTTACCAAAATGCACACTGGTGACCTACTCATGGCTAGTAGTTGTCATGGAGATTATTCAGTATGATCTACAGAGGGAGCTGGACAAGTCAGATAGATAGAGGCTGATTAGAGGAGCTTCTGTTCAGTATGGTGTCTCTTGACATCTTCCCTCAATTTGGTAGAGATTTTACTATATTTAGTAGATATAAAAGATAGTTTAAAAAACCATTTTCAGTAAAATTAGGTAATTTACTTGGTGTTGTGATAATTGCGTGATTTCTTTTGATGATGGTGTTTCTTAATTTTTTTTTGTGAGAGCTTTATTGAAACGTAATTCACAAACCATACAAATCCATTTAAAGTGAGCAATCTATTGGTTTTTGGTATCTTCACAGAATTATGCAACCATGACCACAATCACTTTTAGAACATTTTTGTCACCTCTAAAAGAAATCTTGTACTCTATCTATTATCCTCCATTCCCCTCGCTGTCTCACTCCCACCCCCATTCAACCACTCATTTACTTTCTATTTCTATAGATTTGCCTAATTTGGACATTCCATACAAGTGAATTATATAACATGTGGTCTTTTGTGACTGATTGATTTTCATTTAACAAAATGTTTTCAAGGTTTATTTGTGTTATAGGATGTGTCAATACTTCATTGTTTTTTATTGCTGGATCGTATTTTGTTTACCCATTCATCAGTTGATGGACATTTGAGTTGTTTCCACCTTTTGGCCATTATTAATTAATAATGCTCCTGCAAACATTCTTGTATAAGATCTTGTGTGGACATAAGTTTTCATTTCTCTTGGATATAGGATGTAGGAGTGGAATTGCTGGGTCAACTGGTAACTCCATTAACTTTTGAGTAACTGCCAAATCATCTACTAAAGTAGCTCCAATATTTGACATTCCCACCAGCAGTGTATGAGGTTTTGATTTCTTCACATCTTTGTCAACACCGGTTAATATCTGACTTTGCTTCTAGCCATCCTGTTAGGTGCAAAATGGCATATCCTGGTTTTGATTTGCATTTCCCTGCTAACTAATGATGTTGAGCATTTTTTAATGTGCTTATTGGCCATTTGTACATCTTTGAAGATACCTCTGGATCCTTTACCCATATTTTAATTGAATTATTTATCTTTTTATTATTGAGTTGTCCTAGTTCTTTATATATTCTAGTTGTGTTTCTTATCACATTTATGACTTGCAAATATTTTCTTCCATTTTGTGGGTTTTCTTTTAATTTTCTTGATGATATCCTTTCAAACACAAAAGTTTTTAATTTCGATGAAGTCCAATATATCTATTTTTTTCTTTTGTTGTTTGGCATTTTGGTGTTACATTTGAGAATCTGTTGCCAGATCCAAGATTACAAACATTTCAATCTCTGATCCATTTTAATTAATTTTTTTATATGGTGTGAAGTAAGGGTCCAGTATCATTCTTTTGCATGTAGGTATCAAGTTGTCTCAGCACTATTTTTTGAAGATACTATTTTTTCTATTGAATGGTCTTGGCACTTTTGTAAAAAATTGGTTGACCATAGATGTATGGGTTTATTTCTAGAGTCTCAATTCTGTTGTGCCATGCCAGTGCCGTGCTTGAATTCCATTGCTTTGTAGTAAGTTTTTAAATCTGGAAGTGTGAGTCCTTCAACTTTGTTCTTTTTCAAGATTATTTTGGCTCTTCTGAGTCCCTTGAATTTCTATGTGAATTTTAGAATCACCTTGTCTTTTCTGCAAAGAAACTAGCTGGGATTCTGATAGGCATTGCCTTGAATCTGTACATGGCTTTGGTAGTAGTGCCATCTTAACAGGGCCAAGCCTTCCAGTCCATGAACACTGGTTATCTTCCCATGTGTTTGGATCTTCTTTAATATTTTTCAACAATATTTTATAGTTTTCAGAGTGTAAGTTTTACACTTCTTTTATTAAATTTATTAAGTATTTTATTCATTTTGAAGCTATTATAAGTGGAATTGTTTCTTAATTTCATTTTTGGATGGCTCATTGCAAGTATTTGGAAATACAATTGATTTTTGTATAATGATTTTGTATCCACATGTAACCTTGCTAAACTCATTAATTAGTTTTAATAGTTTTTTAGTATATTCCCTACGATTTTCTATGTACAAGATCATAACTGTGAATAGAGATAGCTTTACTTCCTCATTTCCAATTTAGATGCCTTTCTTAAATTTTATTTTCTTGCTATTTCTTTTTAAAAATTGTATGGAATCAAAGTCAGATAGTGGAGTAATCTTCCAAACTATTTAAATAATTTATTTCAAAACTATTTTATGAGAGATTTTTTAAATATTTGAATGCTGAATCAGACTTTTGAGAGAATATTTATATAATTTTTATTTCAAGTTGAATTTGTGTATGTTGAAACCAACTTTAGTTTGGTGCATTGTAACTGAATTTCAAGCTGTTTTTTAGTTTCCCCTAGGATATTTTTTTATTTAAAATATCAACTTTATTGCAAGAGTACTTTGTAGAATATAAAAGTAAAAGGTATAGATGGCTTTCAAACTAGTTGATGGCTGACTTTATTTGTTGAACTCCCATGTTTTTGTTCATAGAGGCTTTGTATAACAAAACTTCCTATTTTTTTTTCAGCAACAGAAAATTTTTGGGACAGTTTTATAAATTGTGGATTTATATCTGTAGATAATTAATATGTAATTTTACTTTGTAGTTTGCATTGTAGCTAGCTTGACTTTATTATCTGGTGGGATTCTCATGGATAAATAGAGATTTAGAAATATGAAAAGAGTTGTGAGAGGGAGGAGAAATTATTGGTAAAAATGTAATTAATTCAGCTATCAATCCTTGAGCACTTGCCATTTACAGCCTCTGTTCTAAGCATAGGGAACACAGTGCTCTCCTCAAGAATTTTCTTGTTGCCGAGTAGTACCTTTATAAAATGAGTAAAGAATTGTTTGTTTATTAGTAATCTTAAAAAGTAGCACATGAAGATGTTGCATAACTGAATAAGAGAACAGACCCTGAGCTTGTTTGATCAAGCCACTCTTTTACCTACTTTGATTCTTTTTTGTTCCATAGGTTTCAAATTCTAACATCAATTCTGAGGCTGCACCTTGTCCACCAGGTACACAGAGCAGCAAATGAGCATAGCGTAGCAATCAAAAATATTTTAAGTGTCTCTCAAAAGACCTTATTGTGGATTCATTGTATAGGTTATAAAAACACTTAATAACATCATCAAAAATTCCCATTTAAAAATTCTTTTACTCTCTTATCCTTGGTTGCCACTCTGGGACCTTCCACTTAACACCCAGCCTGTCATCCTCTCCTCTCCGCCCTTTCTTCTTTCTCTTTCAGCTAACATGGATATTCTCCACTCCAAATGAGAGTTCGATATCAGGTTGCTGATAGTCTTTTCCTTTTTCCTTTCCTTTCCTTCCATACATCACATTGACCCTGTGTCTTTGTTGTCTCCGTTCTGTAGCACAACAAACTTAGAAACTGGACTGGCCAAAGTCAAACTCTCCTTGGATAGTGGGAAAGGGCGAGAAGCTGGTATGTGTGTGTTGGAGATAGGGTAATGCATCTTATTTCATACATTTTATCAATAATCGAAATCAGATTAAAAAGACCGTGTGGGACAGCCTCTCCATTTTGCATTGGTGATTGTATTGATTGTGAGTCTCAGTTATTTTTTTAGTGCAAGGTGAGTTTTCTTTTTCTAGTGTGGCTGTCCCCATATTTCACTGTCAAGCCCAGAAAGAAAAGATAGGAGTAGAGGATACCTTTCTGGATAGGGTATAAAACAAAAGACTGGGTACTGGCTCTAATTTGAGATATGCTTTGACAGAAATATTCTCTCTTTGCTTTAGAGGCAACAGTATTTCCTTAAACTGTTATTTATATAAATTTTAGTTTATTAAACTTGGAATTTTATTATTTCTTCATAGTTAATAAAATTAGGTAGTTAATACCAAGGTAATAAAAAGGAGCAAAATAACCATAATTTGTATTACTTGATACTTTGATTACTTTCAGATATATTTTTCTATTACTGTTCTGTAGTTTACACAAGAAAGAAATTTAATAAATTAATTAAAAATGGATCAAAAACCTGTATTTGTGAAACGGGTCTGGGGTTTCATGGTATAGGGCAGTAGGTATGGCCTTTAATAATGACTGCCAAATATCGTTAGAAATGACCACTGTTGTTTTTTAGAGAGGTTGTGGTTATCAGATCTGACTACCCTGGGAAGAGAGGAGAGCAGAATGCTTATAGGGACAGAGCTGGCAAAATAACTGAAGGGGGTTGTGAAACCTCCTTAAAATTTCTATTTGAAGAGTTTGTTAAGTTTTCTGTTTTAAATTTCGTTGTTCTGGAGGGGAAACAGGCCCTTTTAAGAATGGGAGATTGGAAGAATTCTGCAACCCATGACAAGCTGTAAAAGGTTGCTAAGGAGGTTCCTGTGAGAAGCAATAGTATTTTAAATGATCTGTTTTTGAAATCTGACTTCTAAAGGCAGGAAATGAAAGGAAGAGAGAGTGCTTTTGTTTCACTCCTTTAACATTTTAGAAAGCAAGCAAAAGCAAGAATCTTCTTTTTCCTCAAACACAAATCATTTGGTTTGGACAAAATTAATTTGTATGGTGTTAATATTATATTTCAAGTATTTTATTGAAATATAGGACTTGAGAAAAGTGCACACATCATTAAATTATAGCATGACAAATTTTTAGAGATAATGATAATGTATCTTAATGTCATTTAAATACACCCAACTTATTATTATATATGTGCCTGTGAAAAATAGTATTTAATTTTTTTTTTAATTTCAAGTGAAGATTAATGTGCTAATTTCAAAGCATTACAGAGATTTTATTTAGGTTCTGTTTTTAATTGCATGTTGTATTCCCCACCTTCTTTCCCAGTCTTCTGCTTATTAAAACAAAAACCAGGGAAAGAATTTCTTCCATGGAGGAAGGAGCCATACTGTTTGGAACTGGTTTAGTGCAGTGCTATCCAATAGAGATATAATGAGAGCCACTTATGTTATTTAAAATTTTCTAGTAGCCGCATTAAAGAGTGAAAATAAACAGATGCAATCGGTTTTCATAATATTTAACTTACTGTGTCTAAAATGTTATCATGTCAACACACAATATAAAAACTATTACTGAACTATTTTATATATATATTTTCACACTAAGTCTTTAAAATCTGGTGTGTATATTTTACTTCAGCACCTCTCAGTTTGGGCTAGCCACACTTCAGGTGCTCTATAGCCACATTTGGTTAAAGGAGTAAGGAGAAGAAGGAGTGGAAATGTTTAAGAAATAAGAAATTTGAAGGAAATCAGAGAAGTTTTAATTCCAAATTATCTTTTTAAAATTATAAGGCTCAATGGGGAGGCTATAACAAAATATTGAGGGGCTTGGTTAAAGCCTGTTAAAAGAGTAGATACATATTCTCAGGGATACTGAATAGATTCTAGGTAGGCAAGGGGGAGGGATTTATAGGCATGGATGACTCTGCTAATGAAGGAAGTGATTTCAGTGGCATATGAGTTAGTGACTTGATTACTAAGTCCTTGAAGAAGCTATTGAAGCCTAGACAGTTTTTTTTAAAAAGGAACAGTTTATTGAGCTCTCCTGTAAGATTTGGAATATAGCAGGGAACAAAACAGACAAAAATCTCGGCCCTCAAATGTTTGTATTACAGTAAGGATAGACAGGTAATATCTAGATAAATAGGAAATCTGTAGTAGTTTAGAAGGTTATAGATGCTATAGAGAGAAAAGTAACAGAGGGAACTGGATGGGAGTGTGGTGGTGCTAGTGATAGTGGTGGGTTTGCCATTTTTAAAAAGGTGATCAGAATAGACTTCCCAAAATGGTTACAAAAGAGCAAACACCTTGAAGGAGGTTAGGAAGCAGGTATCAAGATATTCTAAGGTGGGAGTTTACTTGCCAAGCTCCTGTAATGGCAGGAGGCTAATGTGGTGAGAGCAAAGAGGAATGGGATATCAGATCCCAAAGATGGTGCTTCTCAGACTTTAATATGTATGGAAACCCTCTAGGGATCTTGTTAAAATTTAGATTCTGATTTGGTTGGTCTTTAGTGGGGCCACAGATAACTCTCAGGTGATGATGCTGTTGTTGGTATTAGGAGCCCACTTTGATTAGCTGGGATGTAGGGCCTTAAAGGCCATTGTCGGACTATGTAAATATGAGACTTTTGAGATAACCAAAGGAATGAGGGTAGACAGAGAAGAGAAAGCGCTAGGGGCTGAGCCCTGGTTCACTTTAGTGTTAAGAGGGTGTTGAGACAATGAAGAACCAGCAGAGAAGCCTGAGAAGAAGTGACCAGAAAGGTAGGAGGAAAACCATGTTGGGGTTGTGTCCAAGAAACCAAGTAAATATTGTAAGCAGGAGGAAGGGATTGGCTGTGTGAAATGCTGCTTAGTAGATGAAGTCAGATGAGAACTAACGATTGAGTTTGACAATGTGGCAGTCACTGACAAGCAGTTTTGGTGTAGTAGGTGGGGGCAAAAGCCCTATCAGAGTTGGTTTAAAAGAGAAGAGGAGAGAGAAATTTGAGACAGTGAATGAATAAATGCAACTTATTGAGACACTTTTCTGTAAAGTACGGGTATATCAGTTATCTATTGCTACATACGAAATTACTCTAAAACTTACTGGCTTAAGGCAACAAACATTATCTCACAGTTTCTGGGAGCCAGGAATTCAGGAATGGCTTATTTAGATGCTTCTGGCTCACCGTTTGTCATGAGGTTTTAGTCAAGATATTGACCAGGGTTGCTGTCATCTTATGGCCTAAGAATCTGTTTCCAGGATGGCTCCCTCACATGACTGTTGGCAGGAGGCCTCTGTAGCTTACTCACGGGCTTCTTCTTTAGAGGCCTGCTTAGGTATCCTCGTTGCTTGGCAGCTGTCTTCTTCCAGAGAGTATGATCCAAGATAGAGAAGCTAAAATGTCTTTTATGGCCTAGCCTTAGAAGTCACATTCCATCATTTCTGGTGTATTCCTTAGATCACATGGATACAATGTGGGAAAGGACTACATAGAGCATGAATGCCAAGTTAGGGATTATTAGGGGCTATCTTGGAGACTGGTTGGCCCACAGGAGCAAGGAAGTTGGGATGATAGCTGAAGAGGAAAGTGGGACCCTAGAGAATTTTTAAAATTTTGTTTCACTTTTTTTTTAATCGATAAAAGAAGTAACAGCATCTTTGTTGATCTAGTAATGATCCAGTATAGAAGGGAAAATTGTTGATGCAGAATAGAGAGGGGAAAATTGCTGGAGAATTATCATTGAGGAAATGGGAGGTGTGAAGGCATTGGGAATTGGCCTCACACAAGGATAGTCCATTTACAGTAACAGGAGGGAAGACAGACTATGTGTGCTTAGGAGGTTTAAAAAGGTGACCAGGTGTGATGGTGAGAGATTTGCAGACGTTCTTTTCTGATTACTTAAGTTTTTGCAGTGATATGGGCAGCAAGGTCCTTGTTGGAGCATGGTGGTGGGAGGAAAGGAGGAAAGGTAGATGGGACAGTAGGAGAGTGTAGTGGGCTAAGGAAATGTCATGTGGCTTCTGGGCATCATTAACTGCCCATAGGAGATGCAGGATTATGAATTTAAATGAACTTAAAGCATTATCAGTCAGAATAGTTTTTCTGTATTGCTCTAGCCATATTAAGCTATACAAAGGCAGGTGGGTGAAGAGTTGGATTTACCCAGTGTGTGGTTTAGCTAAATAGGTACAAAAGGAGAAAAAGCAAGGGGTTTCAGGGCAAATGATTAGAATGTGTAACCTCAGAATTTAACCTGCTTAGGAAGGAAAGGTGGAATGTAGGGGGGGAGGGATGAGGGAGAGTGGAAAGAACATAGGATCACTGGATTATAGGTTCTGGTGGGGTCAAAAGATTTTTAGTCAGATGCCAGAGGGAATGAACTAGAAAGCTAGGAAGAGACAGTCAAAGAAATTGAGGTGATTGCATTTACTGGTAATATGGAGGTCTGCAGTATTATCATGGCAGTAAGTGGCTATGGTCAGGTGGAGGAAAAGGTCATTAGAGTAGAAGAGTTCACAGAAATGACAGGCCAGGGTGTTGGAAGGATCATGTTAACATCACCAGGGATAAAGAGAAGAGAGTGTCAAGAAATCAGCAGCTAAAATCATTGAGCTATGAGTGGGGATTACTGAGGGGTTTATAGGTGACAGCAACAATGAGGGAGACTAGGTGTGTGGTCTGGTGATGTAAGAGTCAGAGCTGGATAGTCTTAAGGAGGAGGGAGGGAGAATGGTGAGGAAGCATCAGTAAGAAGCAAGGACGGCATCTTTCCCAATTCCAGGTCCAGTGATGTGAGAATTATTACAGAAAGAACAGCCAGGACCAATATTGGCCTCTGGGGAGATTCAGATTTAGGTTAGAGCAAGAAGGTGAAGGGGGGACATTCAGAGAAGTTGGAGATAATAAGGAACCATTAGTTTTGGAGGGCACAGTGGAAGGGTTTCAAGAGCTGAGGAGGGGTGGATGACAGCCTTATGGTATGCAAGTTGGGGAGATGGGTAATGGGAGCCTGTGACTTCTGTTCTCATTGCCGTTAATAGGAATACAGGCAAGGTGGTATTAGCGCTGGTGCTCTCATGGCAGATAGATGATGGAGCTCTGTCTGAGTGCTGGAGAGGAGACCCTTTGATACCTGCAGATGTGAGTTCTGACTGGAACAGACCCTAGCTCTTCCCTCACAGTGGAGGGGCCAGTCATTTAAAGAAAGAAAATACAAGCCAGCTCTTCTTACCAGGGTAATGACAAGGAGACATGATTGGAAAACAGAAGACAGACTTTAGTACTTAAGTTTGGTGTGCTGGTAAACTGGCACGCAAAACCAACCAACACTAATTTCTTTAGTATAAATACTGCCACTTGGCTAATTTTAGGCTCTCAGAAATTTAACCAGTCAACTTGTAAAATTCTGGAATAGTTACATCTTGGCCCTTGATAGAGAGCATGAACTCTGTAGCACACACTATAATACACTTTAGAGTTGATTCTATTTCTTTAAAATTGTTTTGCCCCATTTGGGAGCTTTGGAGTCAGGCAGACCTGTGTACTAATGCTATCATCAGTTTTGTTTCTTTACAACTTGTTATCTTATTGAGTCCCAGTTACCTATCTGTAAACTGAGGATATTACCACCTATTCCAGGGGTTGTTGTAAGGATTAGAGATCAGATATGAAAAGTGCCTAGAATAGCAGTTCCTAGGATAGCAGATACTATAATTATTATTGTCATCACCTGAATGTAAAGTTTTCTTGAGAGGAATTTGAATACCAGAGTATATACCTGTTTTTCATATGCAAATATAGGAGTGGAGATTCTAATGAACTTTTTGGAGAGCAGTTGGGCACTACTGTACGTATCAAAAATCTGAGAGTGTAAGTTTAATCCATTAGTTCTAGGACCTTTTCCAAAGGCCCTAGAATATGTGCAAAAATCTAGCAAGAAGATATTATTTGCAGCACTATAAGAGAAAAATTAGAATCTGTCCAAATGTCTAACTGCTCTACTCAGAAGACTCTATTTATTGAAAATAAATGGATAGAACTGTTTATGTGAAAAGATGGTCAATAAAGCAGATTATCAAATACCTAGTAGTTACCAAGTGCTGTAATTTTTATTAAAAAAAATGCAGAAGACAAATATAGTAAACTGACAGTGATTACTTCTCAGAATTTATAAGCATATATAAATGTTCTTTTGATTATATTTTCTGAGGTTTATAATTAATATGTCTTCCCTTTGTAATAAGAAAATAAAAGAGAAATTATGGGTATGTGTTGGGGGCTGGGGCCTGTGAAGTGAAAAACTAAAGACGGAAGCATACAGCATACATTGTGCCTTCTTGTTAGTCATGAGCAATTGTAGCAGTCTGCTCCATTTTGCTGTCTCCAAACTCAGGCCCAGTCCTGTGGCTAAGCTAGATAACAGGCAGGGGAGGCAAAGAGCCAAGCTTGTTGCCTTAGGGACCTGGCTACAATTCAGAAACGATAGTTTAAAAAATTTCCATAAAATTTAGTCTCTCTAGGGATTTTGATGATTTTTCAGCTGTGAGAGAAAATCAAAATAGGGTTGAGGTGGGAGTATCTCTCAAAGACAACTCAACAGAAGCAGATGTATGGTGTAAGGGAAAATGAGCAGTTCAGGCCATTCTAGAAAGATGAACTGCCTTTTCATGAATAATGTTGAACTAGCACAATCTGTTTTCAAGAAACAGGACCTTGTGATTGTCACAAGTTCCTCAAGCAATTAGAAACCAGGAAATTTACTCTTGTGTAAACCAGTTCATGAGTCACAGTTAAATAAGTATTGTAATGAAGTTATCAGATCTAATGTTGTTCTTACATCAGATGACTTCTCAGATAATTGAAATATTTTAAAAAATTTGTTTACCTTGAGCTAAGTAAAAAGCAAGTTGTATGTCCTAACAAAATTATCTTTTATTCCATTGTTCATCAGGTATGAGAGTAAATTAGCTTTTTAATATGTGTATAATACTAATAAAAGGGATCATTAGCATTTTAAATTGTAAAAATCAGGTAATTAAAGAGAAAAAATACTTTACTGGTTTTAGTAAGGTGAGCAGCCTTGGAAACAAGCTAAACCAGAAGAGTAGCCCTGAGCTAGGTAGGCACATAGGTGCCTCCTCCCCTCTCTTCACTCCCTTTTTCTTCTCCCTCTCTCACTTCCCTCCCATTTTCTTTCCTTTTTTCCTTTTCCTTCTTTCTACAAAGAAAGCACCTACCCTGTGCCAGACACTTTTATAGTCATTGGTGGTATAGTAATGGACAAAACTGATAAAAACTTCTGCTTGCATGGATTTGCATTGTTAGTTTTAGACATTATAAAAATAAATGTATATAAAATATTTTATGATATGAAGTACTATGAAGAAAAATTAAGGAGGGCAAGGGATAGAGCATAACTGGGCAGGGGACATGGTGGACAGAGAAGAGAGTATATTTTAGAAGGGAAGTTATGTCTTTTGAGGTGACATTTGAGTAGAAAGCTGAATGTGAAGGACTAAGACAGGCAGAAGAAAAAGCAAATGCAAAGGCCCTGCAGTGAGATGGTACCTAGGTGAGAGCATCAAGGAAGCCAGTGTGCTACATGAAGTCAGGCAGGGAACAGGGGCCAGGTCATGTAGTCCCTTTTGGCCACCGTTAGCAGTCACCTGAGTGAAGTTGGAAACTATTGGAGAGGTTTGCATTTTACAGCAGTTAGTACTACTATAACTAATACAAATATTGACATATGTATTCAACAGATATTTGAGGATTATTACATATTTAATTTCCTCTTACCTAGGAATAATTCAACTCACAGATAATTGTTATTACATATAGATGTCCTCATTTCAGTAATCAGTAATGCATGAGATATTGTTAAATTACATTTCTGAGTTTTTCTCCTTTTGCTGGTTTGTTATTTGGACATTTGTTTTCTAGGATTTGCTAGCAAACAAGGTGATAAAAGTTTTTTTAATGGTAAAAAAACATAACATAAAAGTTACTGTCTTAACCATTTTTAAGTGTATAGCTCAATGGCATTAAGTATATTCACATTATTATTCAACAGATGTCTGGAACCTTTTCATCTTGCAAGACATGCCATGCAATATTTCATGTACATTTATTTGTATATTGTCCATAACTAATAGAATGCAAGTCCATTCAAGTAGAAGTTTTTATCTGTTTATTTGCCAAAAGCCTAAGCAAAGCCTTTTGGATATATGTTTCAGAGTTATGAAGCCAAATAAAACTAAAAATCTAATTTGCTTTTTACTGCTGTTTTTTTCTTATCTAGAGAAAGGAAGAGATTTTTATCTCATGTCTGATGTTGTTGTCCATGTGAGTTAGGATGCTTTCAACTGCAAGCAGTTAAAAGTAGCTCAGCCTTTCATGTTTGTATGTATGTAAATACATGTGTCTGTGTCTGTGTCTGTTTATAGAAACATATTTATATGTACACACATATATTGCAAAAGGGCCTGGAAGTGGTAGCACTTCCTGGAACACTGAGCATACATAGTCATCTAGCTCTTGGTTTCTAAATACCCACTAAAAGTAGCCAACGTTCCTTGGAAAAATGGCAGATTCCAGGGCTATGGCAGGGAAGGTACAAGATGAGCTCAGAATATCTTGTACCAAGAACTAAGGAATTACGCAAAATATTATGAGGGAGTTCGTCTGTACAATGGGATACTATTTGCCAATAAAAAGGAACAGAGTATTTACACATGCTATAACATGGATAAACCTCAAAAAACAGTGCTATGTGAAAATATACAGACAAAAAAGGCCACATCTTACATGAGTTCATTTATACGAATTGTCCAGAAAAGGAAATCTATAGAAACAGGAGATGAGTGGTTTCCTGGAGCTGAAAGTTGGAAAGGGAGTGACTGCAAATGGACATGAAGTTTGTTTTGGAATGGTAAAAAATTAAAATTTGAAAATTAGGTGTGATGGTTATACAATTTTATAAATTTACTAGAAATCACTAAATTGTACAGTTTAAATGAATTTTGTGATAAGTAAATTATGCTTCAGTAAGGTGAATTATAAAAGTTATGGAATTTGTCAAAAAGACTCAGGAATTAGCTTGAAGATATGTTGGCCAAATCTGTGAATATTTGAGCATCACAATAAATAACGACACTGGATTAAATCTGTTACAGAATAAAATAATTGATGAGTATATTTGATACATAAATAAATACATTAATAAATAAATGGATTGCCAACTAATAAATGTAGAAGGAATGGTGGGTAGAACATCATCATTTTCCAAACATCATAATAATAATTGGTTTAGGTGAGAATCATCAGTGATTGTTAAAACTAGGCCTATGAAAGTTTGATGATGTTGTCATAGTTTAGAGGAGCGCCCATAAATTACATATAGCTTTCAAAGAGAAAAATGGTACACTGGAGTAATCTGGCAGAACCACTTTAAGTGACTGTATTTATTTTCTGTTCCTGTGCAGCAATGTCCAGAAAATTATTACCACAAATTTAGCATCTTGGAACAACCACAGTTTCTGTGAGTCAGAAGTCTGGGAATGGCTTTGCTGGGTCCTCTGCTCAAGGTCCAATAAGACTTTAGTCTAGGTGTCAGCCAGGGCTGGGTTATCTGGAGGCTTGATTGGGGAAGGTCTACTTGCTACTCTTGTGCTTGTTGGCTTCATTCAGTTCCTGTGGTTATAGGATTGACAGCCTCAATTTTTGCTGGTCAATGGCTGGAGTAGGCTGGAGTAAGCCTTCAGTTCCTAGAGGCTATCTGAAGTTCCTTGCCATATGGGTTCCCCAACATGGCTATTTTCTTCCTCACAGCCAGCAAGGGAGAGGAGACTCCAGTAAGATGGAAGCTATGTAACGTAATCATGTACTTGTAATCACAAACATCCTGTCACCTTTGTTGTATTCTCATGGTTAGAAGCAAGTCACAGGTCTCACCCCCACTGAAGGAAGGGGTCACATAGGGTGTGAACACTAGGAGGTGGGGATCATTAGTACACCTCAGAGTCTCTCAGCCACAGTGATCAAAGTTAACATCACCAGTATTGGGATAAACCAACACCATGTGCCTTCTGTTCTACTGAAAGGGACACAGGACCACTTCTGAGGTATTCCTACCAAATATGCAAAACTCAGGCAAACATGAGACAGACCAAAACCCTGGCCTGTACTCTTCAAAAGCATCATCGTCCTGGAAAACAAAAGCTAAAGAACTGTTTTAGATTAAAGGAGACTAAAGAGACATGACAACAAATGCATTGGTGGTCCTGGGTTAGAAAAAATAGCTACAAAGGACATATTTTGGGGACAATTTGTGAAATTGTGAGTATAGACTGTGGATTAGATTATATCACTGTTAAATTTCTTGATTTTTGATAATTGTACTGTGGTCATCTAAGACATATCCTAAGACATGTTTTTAGTAAATAAACATTGCAGTATTTGGAGAAGAGATGAGCATGATGCATGTAACTTACTCTCAAATGGTTTCAAAAGATAATATGTGGGGGGGGGTGCAGTGACAGGGAGAGAGAAAGCAAATGGAGCATATACAGGAAATCCTAGGATTATTTTTGAGGCTGTTCTGTAAGTTTAAAATTTTATCAAAATGGAAAGCTCCAAAAATGTAAACAGACTTAAATAACAAAGATGGATGGCTCAAAAGCTAGAAGTCATTAGGGGTGGGCTTCAGAGTTTGTTTTACTTAGCAGCTCAACCGTCTTATGAAAACCCAGATTCTTTTTGCCTTTCCACTGTATAGCTCACAGTGCGAGATTAATTCTAAAGCTGGTTCCTCTTGAGGTTGTAGATGGTTGCCAGTATAACAGTCTAGGCTGTATGCTTTCTCATTGAGCCAATAAATATACTTCCCATTTAAGTCAGTTTAAGTTCTTGAGAAGTTTCAATTTTGATACAATTTTAAACTTAAAGTCTCAAAAATAGTCCAAAAGAATCTCATATATCCTTTGCCTAGATATATCCACTCGAGGAGACAGTTTCTCCCAGAAGTTTTCCCAGCAAACCTTTCTTTGTCCCTAATTGACTTGAATACTGTGACACTCCTCCTGTTCCTAAAGCAGTCTGTGATAATGAATATAGGATTACAATGTGTATTCATCCAGTGGTGAGTGTGTGTGTGTGTGTGTGTGTGTGAGAAATGCATTACACATGCATGTGATTATATGTATTGCTTTGGAATTTTCTTTTTCACTTAATTCATTGTGAATATTTTTGCATGTCATTAAATGCTTGATAATGTAGTAATTATATAGCATTAAGTTATAAGGCTATATATTTAACCAGTCCTATAGAGTAAAACGTTAGGATTCCAGTTTTTTTATATTATACATAATTTTGGGGTAAACAAACTAAATCTGAAATCTAAGAATTTACCATAAGGAAATATTCAGAGAAGTGGAATAGCTAGACCAAAGAGTATACACATTTTTTTAAGACAACATATTTCAAAATTGTCAACCCAAAGGATTATGTCAATTTGTGACCTTACCAATGATGTGAAACAATGTTTATTTTTCTGAACATTCAGTGATACTGAGTATCAACATTTAAAAATATTTTTCTATATGGGTAGGCAAACAGTGACATCTCATTAAAAATATGTACTTCTCTGGCAATGCCATTGACGTTCTAACAACAACAACAACAAAAATTTTAGTTATTTATATTTTTTTTGGTAAGTTTTCTATTCATGTCCTTTGCTTGTTTTTCTTTTGTAATATTCATGTTTATGTTGGTTAAGAGTCCATTATTTGGTATGTCTTATCTCTTCGTTCTATTGCATATGTTGGCAATGTTTATAATCACTTTCTTGGCCTTTTTACATTATACATGATATTTTTTTATCCTGCAGAATTTAAAAAATGGATTCTTTCTTTGCTCTTAGACATGAAAGAAGTCTTTCCTGTGCTATTGGTAGATAAATTTTCACATTTTTTCTAGTACTTTAAAAAATAAATATGTTTAAATCTTTACCTGAAAATTTGGGGATGGTTCAATGCAAAAGATATTATTTTATTGTTTTATAAATGTAAACTAATGATTCTCCTTTACTGATTTGAAATGGAAAGCTTATTATCTACTATATTTTTATGCTGTAGTTAATTTATGTGCTTATTTTTGTTATTGTTCTAACCTTACTTTAGTGGCATCTACAAATAAATTATAATTTAAACTTTTTTTTCATTAAAACAGATTTTATTGATGACATTATATAATGTCATTTAAGAAGCTTATTCTGTCATTTAAACTTTTGTTAAATTGGCAGTTAATTTGACTTGATGAAGTTTTATTCTTATTTTAAAAAAGCCAAATTATGTAAACAGTGATTTATATTAAAGATATGTTGGGACAGATACAGCCTGAAAGCAAGTGGTGATAGAAATACACTTTTTCTTCTGTGTGGTCATTAAAATGTAATTTGAGTTTTATATGCTTCCTGAAGGAGATCTTAGGCAAAATTCAAACTATTGCTTTTAGTAAAAAACCAGGAATTTGGGGAGTATTCTTGAAAGTGCTATTGCTTCCAACATAATTTGAAAGGAATTTTAGGTTCGAGGTATCTTATAATTATTGTACTACTTCTAATTTAGTTTGAAAACTAAATGTGTATTTAGGAAGACATAATTACACCAAATGAATATAAGAAAAATATGTTAGAAGGAAATGATATAGGTATTACTTTGTTTTCTTATTTTATACCATATATTTAAAAAATTTTAAATGTCAGAAATAATATATACACTTTAGTTTGGTGACACAAGCTAATCTCTAGTATAAAAATCCGAAGTATGTAAAACCTCTGCTGCCTCTGCACATGCACCACTGGCCAGTGCAATCTTGGCTAGCTCCTCACCCACATCTCCGCTCCAGTGTTGTTCAGTCTGTACTGGATATGAGGGGATGGAGGTCAGCTGGGGGCAGAAACGGGCCTACACATTGAGCTATGCAGTCATGTAGTCATCTGTGCCGTTTGAGTCCAGTCTTCTCTGCTTTCTCCAGTCTGAATATTTAATTATGCCTTCTAGAAAGTGGGGCAAAGAAATTAAGCAGTTGTTTCAGGCAGGTGGACAGATCAAAAAAAATAGTGGAGACTATATTTACTCTGCATTCTTGAATACTCTTAGTGCAAGAAGAAGCCAGCTATTGAGGTTTTGGGTATTTAATTCTCAGCAAATTATTACTATGCAATTTCCTTTTCTGCTTTCCAAACATTCCTTTAAGCAATTGAACTATTTTGGAGGTCCTGAGATAAAACCATTCATTTGGCAAACGTTCAAAAGTGCCAGGCACGGAATACAGGGAAAACCATAGTTTCCCCGTAGTTTTTGGAACCAGTTGGACATAGGAAAACAGTTCTGGCTCATACCTGCCAGTATTGGCTCACTCTCTCTTCCACCACAGATGTCTCTTATCTGTGGTCATGCCTGATTCTCTGAGATTTCAGACCTGTCAGCTTCTTTAGTTCTCTTTCAGGCTTGCTTCAAAACACAGGCACAGAAAAGAGAGAATGGCCACATGGGCAGGCTCTCTTTCAACTTGGGAGTTGTAAATAAGCCAGATGGTTGAGAGTAAATATGTGTATGCACATGTGAGAGAGGGAGAGGGAGAGGGAGAAGGAGAGAAGGGTAGGGAAGAGGGGAAGGAGGGGAAAGTGTAGGAGGGAGGGAAGGAAGGAGGAGAGAAATGTACTAGAGAAAAGTTGTAAAAATGAAATGAGTTTTGAGGTATAAGATGATGAAAATGGAGTACTTTGGTAATGTAAAGGGACAAAGGAAGAAAGATAGGAAGGGATTTTTAAAGAGGTGTTATTGGCTAGAATAAAGTAATAGGATGGTGAGGATCGGTGCAGGCTTTCGAGTGGGTCACTCATTCTTACAGGTGGAGGCGGAAACAGGAGAATTAACAGGGCAGTGCATTGCTGCAACCTTGGTATTAGGTTGTCATATATACATTGATTTTCTTAAGGAACATGTTATAAATTGTTATAAGGTAAATGACAAAAGTTATATATCCCAGCTGTATATTTTGTGAGTTGACACAGTCATTTTAAATATTAATATTAACCATATGTGAACAAAACAGTGTTTTTAAATTAGGTTCGGTGCCATAGTCCTTTACAATATATGGATTCTCTATGAGCCATGGATTTCTCCTAATAAAATTTCATAGTGAATATCAATAAATTACAGTTGTTTATGTGATTTACACTGTCAGAATATTGCCTATTCTTTTTCAACTTTGTCAGAAAAATATTTTTCCTAAGTTTCTGTGTTATAAAGGTTTAAATACTCAGAGTCGCCTGATATTTTTTTATTCCTACCATATTTAAAGGAAGATTGGAAGTAGTATGATAAAAGAGGAAAATGAAATGTCTGTGAGATGAAAAAGGCAAATAAATGTAGGAAATTACAGCAATTGTTTCAAGAGTTGGTGATGACTTCTTATGAAGAACGCAGAGGGAAAATTATTGTTTGGTTATTTTTTTGGCAAATGAGACAAGAGCAGATGCTAGTCTTCTTTCCTGACTTTTATTTTGCCCTTTATTTCTTTTTTCTTTTGCTAAAAGATGAGTAATATTGGTTTTCCTCTTTTCTAGTTATTTGAATTTACTAGAAAGTTTCCTCTGTGTATAGGAGTCTGACCCGATTGCATGTTTGTCCTTAATGACCCAGAGTGCTAAAGAACAGGAGGAGACCGTTTGGTAATATATCTCTTGGATGGGTCATTGTGTAGTTCCAACAACTGAGTCCTTGTAAAGCAGGTTTAGTACATCAGCACTGCACCGTGAGCCCAGTTTATATAATTGGTGCAGTGTTTCCTTTTTTTCTTCTGGCAAATAGGTTAAGATGATGTGGGATAAATGTGACTCACTGCAAGCCCAATCCTGTCTGATGTCGGAAGCTAAGCAGGGTTGGGCCTGGTTAGTACTTGGATGGGAGACCACCTAGGAAGACCAGGTGCTGTAGGCATAAAAAATTTAAAAAATAAGGGATTCTAAACTGACAAGGTCCTTGCACCCTGTGAGGTCAACTAAGGGTTGCCTCGCTAAATAAATAAATTAATTAATTAATTAATTAATTAATTAAAGTGACTCACTGGAGTACATGAGGCAGATATTAAAAAGCAGCTTCTGTGAAACCAGAAGTGGTGTACTTCTCAAACATTTCTGACATTTCCACAAAAGGGAAATGGTTAGAAAATAAAGGTAAACAAGAAAAAAATCACCTGTAACTGCATTTCTCCAGCAATAGTATCTGTTAGCATCTTGTGATTTTTATCTTTTTTCTTTTGAACATGTATGTTTTTCATAAGTTGTATCACATATGAACATATAGGTTTATAACCTGCTTTTTTTTTTACCTAACTAGCTCAGTGCAGTAATAGATGCCCAATAAATATTTGTTTTAATGAACATTTTTCATGTTTTCAAATATAACATTTTTATTTTGAATAATATTCTATTATATAGATGTACTGTAATCTATTTAACCAATCTTTCATTATACAATATTTAGCCTATTGACATCTTCATTTAACTGAGTGTGTACACACCTCTCTGTTTTCATCCCTTTCCCCTCCCATTCTTTGATCACATTGATCCACTTTTAAGTCTTTGAAAGCCTCATCTTATTTCACTTCTAGACATTTGAAACGCTGTTTCTTCTGCTTATAACATACTTTCCAACATAAAATCCGCATTTTTCAAGCCTAAGTTTAGCCATTCCTTCTTGGAAGTTTTCCCAGGCTGAATTAGTTGTCCCTCCAATGTGCTTCACAGGTAGCATTTTGTACTTCTCAGAAGCACTCAGTCTTCTGTATTTTAATTGCATGCTATTTAAAATATTTTTCAATTACAGTTGACATACAATATATTAGTTTCAGATGTACAACACAGTGATTAGACGTTTACATAACTTATGAAGTGATCACCCAGATAATGCAGTACCCATCTGACACCATACATAGTTGTTACAATACTACTGACTGTGTTCCCTGTTCTATACTCCACATCCCCGTGACTATTTTGTAACTACCAATTTGACCCTCTTAATCCCATCGCCCCCTTCACCCATCTTCTGAACCCTTCCCTCCAATCTGGTAACATCAAAATGTTCTCTGTTTCTGTTTTGTTTGTTTAATCTCTCTAGATTCCACATATAAGTGAAATGATATGACATTTATCTTTCTCTGTCAGGCTTAACTCCAGTCAGCACAGTGTACAGATAACAAGATTTCATTCTTTTTTATGGCTAAATAATATTCCATTATGTATATGTACCACTTCTTCTTTATCCATTCATCTGTTGATGGACACTTAAGTTGCTTCCGTATCTTGTCTAATGTAATAATAATACTGCAATGAACATATTGCTGCACATGTCCTTTCAAAGTAGTGTTTTGAGTTTCTTTGGATAAATACCAAAAGTGGGTTTACTGGGTTCTTCGTCTCTTGTTACAGCCTTTCTTTTAAAGTCTGTTTTGTCTGGAATAAGTATTGCTATGCCAGATTTTTTTTTCATTTACATTTTATTGATATATCTTTTTCCATTCCTTTACTTTCAGTCTCTGTGTGTCTTTTGATCTAAATTGAGTCTCCTGTAGGCAGCATATGTGAGGGTCTTGTTTTCCTACCCATTCAGCCACTCTATATCTTTTGACTGGAACATTTAATCCATTTACATTTAAAGTAACTGTTGATAGATATGTAGTTATTGCCATTTTTCATATTGTTGAACTTCTTAAACAAGTCCCTTTAACATTTCTTTAAATACTGGTTTAGTGGTGATAAAATCCTTTAGCTTTTAAAAAAATTTTTTTTCATCTGGGAAGCTATTTATCTGTCCTTCTATTCTAAATGATAGCTTTGCTGGGCAGAATAATCTTGGTTTTAGTTCCTTGCTTTTCATCACTTTGAATTTTTCATGGCAATCCCTCGTGACCTGCAGATTTCTGTTGAGAAATCAGCTGACATCTTATGGAAGCTCCCTCGTAGGTAAACAACTGCTTTTCTCTTGCTGCTTTTAAGATTCTAACTTTGTTTTTAACATTTGGCATTTTAATTAAGATGTGTCTTGGCATGGGACTCTTTGGGTTCATCTTGTTTGGAACTCTGTACACTTCCTGGACTTATATGTCTATTTTCTTTGTCAAATTATAGAAGTTTTCTATCATTATTTCTCCAAAAGGTTCTCAGTCCTTTTTACCCTCTCTTTTTCTGGTACCCAAATGATATGATTGTTGTTACACTTGATGTTGTCCCAGAGGTCTCTCTCTCTCTCTCTTTTTTTTTTCCTTTTTTCTTTTTTGCTGTTCCTATTGGGTGTTTTCTGCTACTTTGTCTTCCAAATTACTGATTTGGTCTTCTCCTTTATCTGTTGATTCCTTCTAGTGTATTCTTCATTTCAGTTATCATATTCTTGATTTCTGAGTGGTCTTTTTTTATGTTTCCTATCTCTTTGTTGAAGTTCTCACTTCAGTCATTGAGCACCCTTATAACCAGTGTTTTGAGCTCTGCATCTGGTAGATTGCTGTCTCCATTTTGTTTAGATCTTTTTCTGGAGCTTTGTTCTATGCTTTCATTTGGGACATATTTCTTTGTCTCCTTCATTTTGGATGCTTCCTTCTATTTATTTTTATGTATTAGATAACTCTACTATATTTCCCAGTCTTAGTAGAGTGGACTTAGTAGGTGTCCTGTGGGGCCTAGTGTGTCTTGTGTGGGTTGTGTGTGCCCTCCTGTTGTAGTTGCACCTTGATTGCTGTTTTCACATCAGTGGGAGGGATTGACCCTCAGGCTGATTGGTTGTGAGGACTGGCCGTGACTACAGTGGAGGAGCTACTGTGTAAGGACTGATTCTATGGAGCAAGATTTGCTTAGCATGGTTCTGGTCCCTGCTGAGTCTGCCTTTTGGTTGTGTCATTTGTGGAAGTGGTTGGATGGTGCTCTTGTGTGGTCTGACACTGGCCACCAGGTGTGATGGTACTGAGTCCTCTTAGGAGGGACTCTGTTGCAGGCCAAGGTCAGCCGCTGCCTGTGCCCTGCCTGGGCCATTTGATATGAGTTACAAAGTGATCCACAGATGCCATTTATGCTGGGCTTAAAGATGACTGGGAGAGGCTAAGATTCAATCTGAGGCCAGCTGCAGCTAGGGACACGTTTGGGGCTGCCGAGCAAGAGGTACAGGGCATGCCAAGGCCACATGCTGCTTCATTGGGATTTGTGAATCCCAAAATCTTTGAGAGATTTTAGGAAAATCCACAGCATGAGCTGAGACAGGCCATTTATATGGAAAAGCCACTGGAAGCAGCTTGGTTGGACCCAGTAGTTGGGTGGGGCAGGGTCTCAGGGAATCATCAGGACAGGGCGACCAGTGTTAGCCAGCTTGATGGAGACTCAGGTATGGTGCCAGCTTGCAAGTGTAGGCTTGGTAGGAATAGGGCTCAACGAAGGAACAATGGCTTCTGCCAGCACTTCTCTCTGGGATAAAGCTGCTGCACCATTCCTCACCCTGAAGCCAGACAATTCATTTCTTCCCCATATATCCCTGGCACCTTTTGAACTGCTGGAGCTCAGAGCGATTGAGTTTGTCAGCGAAAGTCCATGTGCAGTTTCTTTAAGAGGAATGCCTGGGACTTCATCTGCCCTCTGTCTCAGCCACAAACTTTGCTTGTTTCATAGCTGGAAATTGTGAGGACTTCTCTCTCTGGCATTGGAACCCCAGCCTCAGGAGCCTGGTGTGCTCCTTGGAGGGAATCTCCTCAGTTAAGGTAGCTCTCCTGATTTTTAACCTCCATATGTGGGCATGGGGCTAGCCTGTTCCATGTCTCCACCCTTCCTTCCAGTCTAATGTGGCTTCTATATATCCTTAGTTGTAGGACTTCTGTTCAGCTAGACATCAGGTGATTCTCAGTGATGGTTGTTCTATAGTTCAGTTGTAATTTTGATGTTGTCATGAGAGGAGGCAAGCACACCTTTTACCTACTTCCCCATCTTGACTAGAACTAATTGTGTGCTTGCTTAAGTATCTCCCACTAGACTATAAACGTCTCAGGAAAGGAGTTGTGTATCTTATTTCTTGTTTCTTTTCCCAGCCCTTAAGTGCTGTGCCAGGTATATGGCAGGAACTTAGTAAAAATATTTTGAATGAATGAATGTATGAAAGAGCCCCCATTTTTCAATGTGTATCATTAGGTGATGATCTTTAACAAAGTCATATTTTTGTTTTATCAGATAAGCATCATAAATGTCTTTTATTTGTAAAGTGCTTTATAGTATACAAAATATAGTTTTCAAAACTATTATATTGTTACACTTTGACCAATTTTTAGTACTATGCATTATCAAATGAATTTATCTGTTTAAATGCCTAATATATTTGTCTTTATTGGTAGTTAAGTGAGAATGTTAGTAATTCTTGTATCTTAATTTTCCTAAGTAGAGAATTTATTTTCTAAGCAAATTTTAGTTAATAAGTTATATTTTTAATTTATATTTTAAGCCTGTCTTAACTAATAATTTGGTATTAACTATGATGAGTGTTTTTTATAATTGTTGTTTCACATTGCTTTAAAACTATAGCATAAAGCTGAAGGCTCTTAATTTTTTGTAGTTAATGGCTCATAATAATCAGGCTTTGATTAGGTAAAACAGTAATACAACAGATACTTGCACAAGGATCAGAAAACCTAATAGTAACATAGAAAATAAAAGCACTTGATTAGACTCAAGGTAGAAGTGAATTCTCCACAGCTCTCTCTATTGTCATTAAATGACAGTTACTCTTTATTTTTTCTTCTTTGTTCATCATAGTAACTCTTTATGGAAGTGATTCTCACTTGGATATAGCACACACTTGGGGATGAAGGGTGGTTGTGGTGGGGTCCCCTGAGGAACTTTTTAGCCCTTTTACCCTCTCTCTATATTGGTGATTATTTTGCCATCTATGGTGAGCATGAATGATAATCAAGTGTGTGAAGATAGAAATAGGTTGGGAACCACTGCCTTTCAAGAAGACCAGTAGGAACTCCTCCATTGGAAAGAGTCATAGTGATAGAGTAGAAGGGACCCTGAGTTTGGAGTCTGCAGAGCAGTAATGCAGTCTGTCACTGATTAATTGTGTGAATTTAGGCAGGTTGTTTAATCTCTCTTCACCTTCATCTTCCTTTCTGTAAAACAAAGGGATTGGATTAGATAGATGATCTGTAAACTCCCTTTTAGAAATGACTTGATTTTTCTGACAATCAACATACAAAAAGAATGCTGTTCTTGAAGAAGAAATATATAAATGAAAAATGGGATTATTCTTTTATGCAAAATGTGATATTACATTAGTTTGATAGATTATTAGTGGTGTTATACACATTAAAAGCCCATCAAATGAATCTTCAGTAAGTAATTTTAAATTGCTGACAATTCTTCATTATCTCAGGAAAAGAACAATCCTGGTGAATTCTTTTCTCTATAATCAAGCTCTTGAATCTAGGACAGTGATCTCATCCAGCCTCATTGTTTTAAATATCATCTCTGTGCTGATGACTTACAACTTGTTATCTGCAACCTGCATTACTTCCCTGAAATTGCCAGCCAATTTACCAGTCCTCTGAGATATCTAATGGGCATCTCAAACTTAATCTGCCTAAAACTGAATTCTTGATTCCTTCCCACCCTAAACCTGGTATGCTTAAAGCCTTCCATATTTGATTAAGACAGAAACTTTGGAGTCATCTTTGATTCCTAATGCTTAACCATCAATCTGTTGGCAAATACTTTTGGTTTTACTTTCAGAACATAACCGGGAACTGCCTACTTCTCACCAGCACTCCTTCTGACTGCCCTTATTTCACTAGAGTCTATTCTCAGTCAAGAGCCAGAGGCATTCATTTTTAGTCATTATGTCATTGTCATTCCTCTACTCACAGCCTTCAGTGGCTCCCCATTTTCCTTAGCATAAAAGTCAAAGTCCTTAAAATTGACAAGGTCCTATGTGACCTGGCGCTTCATTACTTCTCATTTCATACTTTCTCTTTTACTTTTCTTCAGATACAGTGGCCACCTTCGTATTGACAGAACATTCCAGACACACTCCCTCCTCAGGGCCTTTGTACTGGCTCTCTCTTCTACCTGAAACTCTCTCCCCAGATAGTCACATAACCGCTCTCTCATCTCCTTCCAGCTGCTTCTATGGAACTGTTGGTGTAAGATCTACACTGACCGTCCTGTTTAAAATTGCACACTGATACCACCACCATCCCAGTACTTCACACTTTATTTCCCTCCATAGCTTGTAGCACCATCTAATAATACTGTAACTTATTTATTGGTCTTATTTATTATCTCTCTCTCTTCTAGAATGTCAGCTTTGCAGGGAGGGATTTTTTTCAGTTTAGTCCACTGCTGTATCACTGGCTTTGTGATATTTGGCAAATAACGTAATCTGCAGAATCTCTTTTTCCATCTAAAGGTGATAATAAATGGTTATATATTATTTATAGATACTATTTTGGCTAAGTACTCCTCAGTGAGTTTACATTAAAGCTGAAGAATTAGGGGAATTGCATGACCCATTTCACAAACCACATACAGAAAAATAATGCGTATAAGACGATTCAAGAAAGGGTGGTACTCCGACTGTCTTGTTTATTAGGCAGTAGTGCTCCTGCCCACAGGTGTTGAGAATGGCTTCCTTTGGGAGTCCTCATGCTTTCTTTTCTCACTGATGCTTTTCACAGCTAGTTCTGCACAATGCTGATGCTGCCATTCTCTCCACTCAGGGCTCAAAGGGTTAGAGGGTGTATGTGGGACCCAGACACATGTGTACTTTATTTTCAATTTAAAGTCTGTTGTGGTCTAATATTGAAACAGTTCATAACTTTTTTTTGTATGAGAAAAATTAATTTCTGGTTTTCAGACTGCATTGAAACGGAGCTTTGGGACATAACCCATTTCAGAAGTTAGGAGAAGCCTTTTAGATGACGTTTCAGTTGCTACATAGGAAAAATGTTACAAAATGGCTAGATTAAAATATCGTCATATTTCAACTAGCCCTGAAAGTATATTTAATATATATTTAAGTCTTTAAACATTTCAAACCTCCAGTCTGGTGACTGCCAGAGGGTGGGGAGAGGGCGGGGTTGGAGAACCAGGAGAAAGGGGTGAAGGGTTAAAGAACTACAAATCAGTAGTTGAGAGATGGTCATGGAGACGGGAAACATGGTATAGGAAATGCAGTCAGTAACATAATGGCTATGTGTAGAGCCAGATGGGTGATAGAGTAATTGGGGAGATCATTTTATAAACTATATAAATGTCTAACCAATGGACTGTATGCTTGAAACTAATAATAAAATAAAATAAAATAAAATAAAATAAAATTCTTTAAAAAATATTGCAAATCTCTATTCTTTATCAATATAAATTTGCTTTATGGAGATAAATTATATATGGAAACAATGGAAAAGTACACGTTTTGGTAACCTAATATCATAGCTACATTAAAGTACTCTCTATGTACAAAAGGTAATTTAATCCTTAAAAAAATTGTTCCCTGCTTCCCTGTTTTGAAATGGATAAAAATGAGTTTTGAGGTGGCGGCTGTGACTGGATTAGAACCAGAAGGAACTGGCAGTTATTAGCGGCTGTCCTTGCCCTGACCCTTGTTAGGCTTTCTTGTTTGTTTATTTTTTTTTTCTTTCAGTTTATCACAGAAGCATTTTGCTTCAGAAATTATGAGGTGTGAACCACTCAGAATGAGCTAGTTTTACATAAGAGCAACTAAGGTAACACCTGGGGCTGAAGGAAATATTTTATATATTGTGGAAAATTTTGTGCCTCTTTTGTCCTGTCCATGTACCTCTTTGAAGTAAGGTCATAGAAGGAGTATGTCTGCCTTCTCTACTGAAAACCCCAGAGGGGCAGGCTGTCTTTGGACCTCTTTCCTGAGTACCCAAGTGGTATGGTCTGTGGTCATGAGTGTTCCTCCTTGTCAATTTTAGCTCTGTTGCCTTTGACTCTATGTAAATGGAGCTGTATGTTGGTTAAGTTCATGGGCTTTAAGGCAAACCTGGGTTTGAGTTCTGGCTCTGTTGCTTACTTAATCTCTAATCTTAGTTTATGCATCTCTTGAATATGTATAATACTTATTTAATAGAGAGAAATAAGATAATTAAATAAGATAAATAAGATAACATATAACAATGTTTAACACAGGCCCTTGCACATATAAATAAGCTCAATAGATGTTAGCTATTATTATAAAATCTACTTTAATCTACATGTCTTTTATTTACTCTTTCAACAAGAATATGAATAATATATGTGAAGAACTACCTGTGCTCTCTGCTGGGTATTAAGAATATAACCTATACTCTTTGACCAAAACAGATGTGGCCCTGAACATACTGAGTGCAGCTTGAAAGATATTTGTACCTTGGAACTTGTAAATTATTAGAAGAAAACTTTTTGACTCAATCTAAAGTAGAAAAAGTTTAAATTAAAGCAGGCATAAAGTTTTAAATTGAAAGCTTAATAAAAGACTGAAATTAAAAATAATACTTAGGAAAATCAGGTAGTTTTCCAGAGTTTTGAACAGAAGTCTTCCTCAAGATTTAGATTTGCCTGTAAGGACAATTAGTAGGTCAGGACTGGACAAGTAAGAAAGGGAATAGAAAGAAATAAGGTCTGTGAAGTAGACTGGAACAAGTCCATGGAGGTTTAAAAAAAAGTGAAACAAGGAGAACAATTGTGAACTGAAAAGTGAAGTCAGTAATTTTCCAGCATGGAAGCCATAACCTCTGTTGGCAGATTCAGAATTTAACAACTGGTTTTGAAAGAAACAGGATTTGATTTAGAAATAAAAACCTCCACTATTAAACATATGATAATTATATTTATATTTTAGTAGCCTGTTTGTTTTAATATCAATAATATGTCAAAATGTGCTATTAATTGTAAGTAGTACATTTTTTACATTGTAAGATTTACTATAGTAAACAGATTGAGTGTGTTAATATATTTACCTGGACAAATCTTAATGTAAAAATTTTTTAATCTAATCTTCTTTTTCTCTATTAAAATTAGGCAGTTTATTTTTATTTTTGGTGGGAACTTGTATAGTTTTATTCGAGGTCAATTGGTAGTGTACAGTTGAAATGAACTTATATTTTAACTCAACATTTAACTTTTAAGATATTGATCTCAAAGAAATACATGAGAACATAAAAAATCAGGTACAAAGATGTTCACTGCCAGAGAAGATATAGCATTCTAACATATAGCCTCATTCTAAGATTTGTATCTAAGAAAAATATAAAACCAACATATTTAAATGTTCTAATTCAAAACTATGTGTAAATGCTAAGAAGGAAAGAAGTATGATCCAAGTTTTTTAAGAAAGATTTTATGGAAAAGGTCAAACTTTTGGTTATATATTTAATTATTATTAAAAAGTAAGCATTTATTAATTAGAACATAAGTTTTATAAAGGCAGATTTTTTGTTTTATTTACTGCTGTTGCCTAACAACTAAAACAGTGGTCAATGAGTGTAGGTTTATTAAAAAATTAAATTACATTAAACCATGTCAAATAACGAAACTCGAATAAGAAAGTTTCTAGATATAAAGTTGAAAAATATGACAGTAAACAATGGGGGAAAAAGACAAAACATAACCTTATTAATCCCATTATATTTTAGGCAGACAAGGATAAAAATACCAGCTGAATAATAACAATATAATATTTTGTTTTATATAATTAGGCAATTTTAGAAACTACCAACCAACGAATGGATGGATGAAAACTGTGTCACATCCATACAGTGTAATGTTTTTGGCATAAGAAGAAATGAAGTACCGATACATGATACGGTATGGTTGGAGCATGTAATGAGCCATGCTAAGTGATAGAAGCCAATCGTAACAGATCACATATGATTCCATTTATATGAAATATATAGAATAGGTAAATTTATGGAGACAGAATAGGTTAATGGTTATCTACTAGTGGGGGGAGAGAATGGGGTTGAAGAAAAATGGGGGTGACTGCTAAATGGTATGGGGTGTCTTTTGGGGTGATAAAAATGTTCTAAAATTAATTGCATAACTCTGAATATAGTGTTGAATTGTGTGCTTTAAATGGTGAATTATATGGTATGTGAATATATTTAAGAAAGCTGTTAGTTTTTTTAATTAAGCAATTTAAAAGAATTCCTAACTTCAAAAAACGTAAGAGGAAAAACAGATCATTTATACTCAGCTGGATTCTCCCTAATACCTAAGCCATTGGACTCGACTCCAGCACATATTAGGGCTGGAGTTCTTAAATGCAGAGTGCATTCCAATTACTTAAGGAGTTGTAGCGTCATTGCCTTAGACCAGGCACCTAAAGCCAAAGAGGTTAAGTTCTTTCTTGAGAGTCAAAACCACTAAGTAGGAGAATTGGAATCCAGATTTAAGTCTGCTTGTGGCCAATCCTGTACTCTTTCCACTTTATCACATCATCTCTCAGAATCTTACTTTGTATATAATAATTCCTTACCTACACCATGACTCCATAGGAATCAGTGCTAGCTACTTTTTAGTGGCTCTGCCTGTTCACTGGTTTTGTGACTTTGAGCAAATTATTTAACCTTTCTGTGCTTCACTTTGTTAATCAGAAGGAAGTAAGGTAAGAATAATACCTACTTGGTAGAATTGTGAGGTTTTAATGTGGAGTGTGGAGTGCTTGGCATAGTCACTGATGCATATAGTTCATGCTCAGTAAATGTTAGCTGTCATTTCTAGTAATAGACTCTTTTAGATAGTATTTGCTTTCTTTAAGGGTCTAGGTCATGAAATATTTTTAAAAGAACAGTTAACAAAATATTCATTTTCTCAACATATTTACATTATAATTTTCCTGCTGGGCCTTAGTAGGTAAATCTGGAGCAGTGATTATCAAATTTATTCAGATGATGGAGAATATATGATACACTGTCATAAAATAGAAACAATTTCACTAAAAGAGAATGACTTTATTTTATCTATATAATGTTAATTCGCTATAAGCATACACATTCATGAAAAAGCTATAGAATTAAACCTAATCAATTCCTCATAAATAAATTTAATTTTTATTTTGCATACTGTTATATTGTTTGATCATCTGCCAGTAAAAAGGTAGCAGATGGAGTTGAAAGAATTGTCTTCATTAATTCATATATTTCTGTGATTTGTAAAAAGCTACTCTTCTTGGATCTTGGTGGCCTAATGCTTCATTTCTAACTGGAAGACGAAGGTAACCTGGGAGCTTGGATTGAGAAACATTGTTTCAAAGGCAAAGGAGTTAACATAGAGATGGGTCAAACCAAATTACAGCAGATCCTGGAATAACAACATCTTCAACTTCATTCTGTTGTAACATTGATAAGGAAGAAAGTTGATTCTTGGCTGGGGCCCACTGTGCAGAGTTCTCCCCATGTCTGTGTGGGTTTTCTCAGGGTACACTGGTTTCCTCCCACATCCCAAAGATGTGTACATGAGGTGAATTGGCGTGTCTGAATTGTCACAGTCTGAGTGAGTATGGGTGGGTATGAGTGGCCTTTCAGTGGAAGAGTGTCCTGTCCAGGGTGGGTTCCTGCCTAGCTCCCTGAGCTGCTGGTATATTTTCTGGCCACCTTTGACCCTGAACTGGAATAAGTGAATTGGGAAAGAATTATCTTACTTGTTTTTATTAATCTTTCTTAATTATACATATAGCTCACATTTGCTTCAATGTTAATATTGCTTTAATATTAGAAGTGTTCAGGGTCTTTATTTAGAAGTTTGATGATATTTTTTTGTGACCAGAGATATGCTGTAGGAACTTAATTCTTGTTTCTATCAATTAATCTGTGGTAAAATTGGTTTTATTATGTGTCATTTCACTTAAAGGTATAATTTCCGAGAACCTATTGATGACATTAAGTGAGGACAATGTGTTTATGGGAATAACACTTTACTGGGCTTAATGTTTTAGGATTATGGTGGCAAAATGAGTTGTGAAAATGGTTTTATGTTATTGTAATTTAAAATGTATAAAAATAATATAGACTCTTAGAAAAAATTTACACAATACAGAAACAAAACTCTTCTAGTCCTATCTACCTGAGGTAACTGTTAATAATTTGTGTATTGTTCTAGGTAAATGTATATGTATACATAGGCATATATGTTTATTATACACATTTTCCTTTTGTATATAAATGTTTTCATGAACTGCTTTTTAAAAAACTAATACACATTAAGCATGTTTTTACATATTCATACACATAGAGTGTCCTCATTATGTTTAATGGCTCATTAAACACAATGAGTTTTTGATAGCTGACAGTGTGCTAGGCACTGTTCTGAGCTCTTTGCATATATTATCATCTTATTTAATGTTCACAAGAAACTTATAAAGTGAGTACAGTTATTTTCCCCATTTTATATGTGCATTAACAGGCATAGAGATATGGGAGGCAACTTTCCCAAGATAGAGCCAGGATGTGAACCCAGGCAGCTGATTTGCAGAGACTGCTTTTTAACCAAAAGATGACGTTGCCTTTCCCCTTATGGACAGATATCACATTATTTTCAATTTTTCATTATAATTTATGTTTTGTAAATGTTATATTAAATTTTCTAGTCTTTTCCTTATTTTTATATGTGTTGAAGAAATACCTAGTTTTCAGCAAAGGAGAGAGTTATCTGAATATTTTGCTATGACATCTAAATTTTGCCATTGTTGAAAACCTTTTGTCTGGTATGATCCTACCTGTTCATTTCTCTGCTAAACCTCTCGAAGTTTCTTGATGTTTCAGTTTCTCCAATTTTTACCTATTCTTTGAAGTTTAAAATAAAAACTTGGAAGTTTAAAAAGTTTTACTATTCCATATGTCACATGCAAGCATGCATGTGTATATGTATTTTTTCTCTTTGGCTCATTCATCATATTATTCAGACATTCTTCATGCTAATTGTTTTTGTCTGTGTTTCTAAAAGAGACATTTTGAAATTTCCTGTTGTGACTATCATTTTCATTTTGTAATTATGATAACTTTAGTTTTAGCTAAAATATTTGAGATTATTTTGGAGGCTGTATTTGGTGCATGCATGTTCATTATTATTGTTGTTTGAAGTGACCCTTTTTATCCTTTTAAATACTGCTTTCCTTAAATTCTCTCTTTTTTTTTTTAATTAAGTTTATTGGGGTAACATTGGTAATACAATCATAAGTTTCTGGTGTACTTTATCATTTGACATCTGTATATTCTATTGTGTGTTCACCACCCAAAGTCCAGTTTCCTTCAGCTACCATATATTTGATTCCCTTTACCATGTCTACCCGGCCCCTCCTCCTCACCCCACTATAACCACTACTCTACAGTCCTCTGGTAACCACTAGTCTATAGTCCATGTCCATAAGTCTCTGTTTGTTTGTCCTGCTCATTTGTTACTTTTAGGTTTATATCCCACATATAAGTGATATCATGTGATTTTCAACTTTTTCTGTCTGGCTTATTTTGCTTACCATGATTATCTTGAGGTCTGTCCGTGTTGTCACAAATGGCAGTATTTCATCTCTTATGGCTGAGTAATATTCCATTGTATATATGTACCACAGCTTCTTTAGCCAGTCATCTATTGTAGGGCACTTCAGTTGCTTCCATGTTCTGACCACTGTGAATAATGCTGCTATGAACACTGGTGTACAAATATCTTTATGGATATGAGTTTTCAAGTTTTGGGGGTAAATACCCAGTAGAGGGATTGCTAGGTCATACGGCAGATCAATTCTTAGTTTTTTGAGTAACTGTTTTCCATAGTGGCTGTACCAATTTGCAGTCCCACCAGCAGTGTATGGGGGTTCCTATTTCTCCACATCCTCTCCAACATTTGTTATTGCTTGTCCTGTTGATTATAGCCATTCTAACAGCTCATTGTGATTTTGATTTGCATTTCCCTAATAGCTAGCGATGTTGAGCATCTTTTCATGTATTTGTTGGCCATTTGTATGTCCTCTGGGGAGAAGTATCTGTTCAGGTCCTCTGCCCATTTTTTGATTGGATCATTTGTTGTTACTGAGTCATATGAGTTCTTTGTATATTTTGGATATTACTCCCTTATCGGAGGTATTGCTTGCAAATATATGTTCCCATTTGTATGGTTGTCTCTTTACCTCGTTGACAGTTTCTTTTGTTGAGTAGAAGCTTTTTAGTTTGATGTAGTCCCATTCATTTATTTTTGCTTTTACTTTCCTTGCCTTTGAGGTTAAGTTCATAAAGTCCTCTGTAAGTCCAAGGTCCTTGAGTTTCGTTTCTATGTGTTCTTCTATACATTTTATTGTTTTGGGTCTTATACTAAGGTCCTTAATCCATTTTGAGTTAATTTTGGCATGTGGCGATAGACAACAGTCTAGTTTAAATTCTTTTGCAGGTGGCTTTCCTGTTTTCCCAGCACCAGTTTTTGAAGAGGCTTTTCTTTCTCTACTGTATGTTTTTGACTTTTTTTTGTTGAAAATTATTTGCACATATAAATATAGGTTTACTTCTGGATTCTTGATTCTGTTCCACTGGTCCATGTTTCTGTTTTCCTGCCAATACCATGCTGTTTTTATTACTCTTGCTTTGTAGTATAATTTGAAGTCAGGCAGAATGATCCTCGTTCTTTTTTCTCAGGATGGCTTTGGCAATTTGTGGTCTTCTGAGCTCCCATACAAATCTGATGATTTTTTGTTCTATTTCTTTAAAAAAAAATCTGATGGTATTTTGATGGGGATTGCATTAAATCTGTATTAATGCTTTAAGTCATAAGGTCATTTTAATTTAACTACGTTGATTCTTCCAGTCCAAGAACACAGAATCTTTCCATTTCCTTGCATTTTCTTCGATTTCTTTTAATAGGGTCTTGTAGTTTTCATTATATAGGTCCTTCTTTTGTTTTGTTAAATTTATTCCTACATATTTTATTCTTTTTGTTGCAAATGTGAAAGGTATTATTTTTTCCACTTCTTTTTCTGACACTTCGTTTTTAGAGTATAGGAATGCTATTGAGTTTCGAATGTTGATTTTGTATCCAGAAATGTTACTGTATTTGCTTATTGTTTCTAGTAGTGTTCTTGTGAAGTCTTTAGGGTTTTCTGTATAGAGAATCATGTCATCTGCAAATAGTGACAGTTTGTCTTCTTTGTTTCTTATTTGGATGACTTTTATATATTTCTCTTGTCTGATTGCACTTGAAATTCTCTCTCTCTTTTTTTTTTTTTTTTTTTTTTGATATTAGCATTGTTACCCTGGATTTCTTCTGATTTGTGTTTTCCCGGAATGTGTGTTTCTATCCTTTCATTTTAAACTTTTCCATGTTGTTTTAGGTGTAGTTAGGGTGAAAAATATATTGCTAGATTATCTATCTTTAAAATCTCATCTGAGAGTCTTTTAATAGGTGTGTTTCATCTGTTTGCATTTATTGTAATTTCTGATATATTTGAGCTCATTTTCTTTATCTTATTTTGTGTTATCTGTCATGTTTTGTCTTAGAGTCCCCCCCCCCTTTTTTTTTTTTTTGCCTTTTTGAAGAATCACATATGGTGATATTAGTCATGCATTTCTACATAGAAACATTCAACTGAAACAATAAAGTTACTGCCCCTTTTTTAGGAGCTGTACTCCTGAGTTTACCGCAGTCCCCACCTGGCTGTTTATTATTATCTCTGTGATTCCCTGCACTACTTCTCGTGAGGGTAGGGTCCAGATGGTATCTGTTTCCTTCACAATTGCAACTCCAGCACCAAGCATAGTACCTGGTACATAGGTGCTCTGTGAACATTTATTGGATGAATTGATGAATGGATGGGTGATCACTAGGATCACCTAGGTAACTTTGAAATATATTGATACTAAAAAATAAAAGAAAATAATAAAAGAAATTGATACTTGGCCCCATACCCTGGAGATTTTGATTTGGTGGGTCTGATATGGAACCTGGATACATATGTTAAGAAACAAAAAAATTCCCCAGATAAGGTGAGTATCATCTAGATTTGGAATGATTTGGACTGATGTTTTATGGACTTCTACCTTTAGACAACTTATGACTCTTGATATAATTAATAATTGTGAAATGAAATACTGATTATCCGTTTAATTGAGATGTGGCCATGGTTCCCTAAAACAAGGAAACATATCACAGTTTTACCATTCTCTCTTTCTCTTTAAGTTAAACTGAAGGATACCTGGTCACCACCATTTGGGTGACACAAAAGCAGCAATGGTAATTTTTTAATCTTTTTTCCCCAATAATTCTTTATGCTTTCCTACATCTTTTCACATGCTCTATAGGAGACAGTTTGGCTGAACATGCCTCTGTGCCTTTACATCAGTGATATCAATCATTGGAAACATTCAGCCAAAGGGGATTAAAGTATGGAATGAGTGGTTGGACTGGTGATCATAGGCTTTTTCCTATTTTTAAAATAACTGATTCTCTTGATAGATAAAATTGACTGGGATACATAGGACTTCATTTTATTATGGTTTACTATATTGTATCAATGATGTTGTTTTATTTGAGTTGAGTCACCTGTGGAGTTAGAAAATTAATTTACCTTCAAGGAGTAAACTTCATGGGGATATGAACCTTTTAGGGTTGTAGACAATTGTTAATCAGCCTGTGATTGAAGATGTTTGTCAAATTTCTTATCTGTATTCTGAAACAAATAATTGAGAACATTAGTCTCTCGTAATGAATTTTGATTTAAGGAAATATTAGTGGGGATGCTATTTTCAGATATAATCAGGATAGAGAAAAAAAGTGTGTCTTTTTCCTTTTTTATCTTCACCTTTGAATCTTGGTTATTTACCTTTCAGTGCCTTGGTTTTCTTGTTTTCAAAATGGAAATTATACTTTGTACAGTATATAACCTTAATTCATGGTTACTAAACATATAAAGTGAGTCCCAATTTTCAAGCTTTGGTCATTTCTGGTAATTATACCGTACTCTATTTGTCTTCTCTGTGTTGACCTTAAAAACAAAATATTTTCCAATCAAAAATAGGTTCATTTTGGAATTGCAAAGATTTGCAATTCAGAACATGCGAGCTATGGCAAAAACCATAAGCAAGTCCAGAGAACAAAGGAGAAGAATACTCTTTTGTTCTTTCTTTTATAGAGAGAAGGAGAGAGATGGTTGGGAGGGGCTGTTACAAAGAATCCATTGGAGAAAACTGAAAATTCAAAGTCTAGTGGCTTTTCATTGTCTGATTTGTTACAGTTTCTCATTGACTGAGCTGTTGCCAGGGAAGGAGCAAATCTCCCTTCCTCTTCCTGGGATGGTAAAGTAGAAAACATCTTCCTGTTGGAGATGAAATATATGCCTTTTCCTGTTTGCTGTAATTGATGATAAGTGGTACGGTGTAAGGGATCCTCTACAGGCCTTCCCAATTCCAATTTTAGGTGACATTTCCTGTATTAATTTTCACATCTGTAACCTGTACATAGACTCATTAGAAGCCATTGTTTTCCTTTCTCTAGACCAGCATTGTTCAATATGGTAGTTACTACCGTCATGTATCTTTTAAAGTTCAAATTAATTAAAATTAAATAACATAAAAATTTTATTTTCTTAGTCATATTGGTATATTCAAGTGTGGCTAGTGGATATAGTAGTATTAGGCAGCACAGATATAGACCACCCTAGAAAGTTCTATTAGGTGATGCTGCAGTTTAGAATAAACCATGCTGCCAATTTTATGTGCACTAATGGACTCAAATGGACTTTGTCAAAATTCTACAATTTTAGAAAAACCATGCCTTTTCCTATTTATCTTGGTATTTGTTTTGCAATATGAAAAAAGATGCTTTCATAATATGGTGCTTAGATTTCAGTTCTTGCCATGTATGACACCACATCATTCTATTAATATTGGTTTTCTAGGTTTGTTTGACTGCATATTTCAACTATGTTAACACTCTGAGTCTCAGAGATCCAGGCAGCTTTCATAATCATTGTAAGCCAGAAACAACACTGTGAGAAGCAACTTGCTATAGCAGAAAGACCATGTACTTTGGATAATTAACCAGACTTAAGTTCAAATTCCTGCTCTGGCCTTGAACAAGTTACCTAACTTTCCTGACTCCATTTCCTCATCTATTTCTTAGAATTAAGTATGTTAGGTTGTATAATACTTAACATAGTGATCAGCTTAAAATGTAATAGGTAACTAGTAAATAGGATTATTTTTTTCTCTGTGGTAGTGTTTTTAGAAAGAGGTTATGATTTAAATTTGATAATTCTGTAGGGACGAGATTTCAGAGCAAGTTTCTTTTTCTCTAACTTTTTATGATCATAACTCCCAAATACCATGTTTAACTGACTAAATAAAAGGAGGATATATATGTTTGTTAGGTTACAGAGTGGTCTGTGTAGAAGGGCTGACATATGCAAAGACCCAAAGCATGAGGCACTGTAAGTAAAGTTGTTAGAGCATATCTGGGACACAAAGAGTTCAGTGGGGGATAAAACTGGACAGGTAAGCAGAGCCAGGGTCATAATGGACCTTGTGCATACTGAGGAGTTTACAGTTCTTCCTGTGATTCCAGAATGGCTCAAACTTTAGTCTGCCTCAGAATACATCTAGATAAAGTACACTTAGCATATTGCTGTCAGTTTACCCAGATTTGACTAATTCCCCCATCATACAATGTTGTTGTTTTTGAGGACAGAGATTTGAGTATGGTATTCATTAACATGCATTTTTTTATAGCTTTATTGAAATACAATTCACATAGCATACGAATTGCACATTTAAAGCATAATTCAGTGGTGTTTAGTGTATTCACAGAGTTGTGCAGCCATTACCACAGTTAATTTTAGAACATTTTCTTCACTCCCAAAAGAATTCTTATACTCATTAGCAGTTATTCCTCATTTCCCCCAATGTCCCTAGCATTTGGCAACCAGTACTCTACTTTTTGTCTCTATAGATTTGCCAGTTCAGGACGTTTCAAAAATAGAACCATGCACTTTGTGGCTTATTATGGCTGGCTTCTTTCACTTAGTATAATGCTTTCAAGGTTCATTCATGTGGTAGCAGGTATGAGTACTTCATTCCTTTTTGTGGCTGAATAGTTTTCTGTTGTATATAAACATTTTGTTTTATCCATTCATCAGTTGATGGACATGTGGGCCATTACTGTGTTTTGTAATCTTGTTTTTAATAAAATTAGTCATATAAAGAGCTTAGGAAATTGCCATGTGATAAGGAAAAACACATGATTTATCTAATTTTAATTGAACTTCATTGAAGAAATTAGGCTTGATTTGTTTTCTAGACCTTCGCTTCCTCAGTAATACAAATGGAGCAATCAACTATATGCTATTGAAAAATAAGCATAAATAAGCCTTAATTTAACTATTAAAATCATAATGCCTAGAATGTATAGATTTTAATTTCATTAATGTGAATATCATTATTAGATTTCACTTGCATCACCTGATTTTTATTTGGTAATTGACAAACATTTATAGCATCTCACATGTGGTACAGCCGTGGATGCTTCATTTACTCTGTCCTTATTGCTTATTGCCAAGTTCTTTCTAATAAAAAAGGAATTTGTAGGTTTAATGGAAATAAAATTATAGCTCACAGTCATCACACTTTGGTAGCTGCTAACATTCATTCTGATCTACCACTTAGTCTTAAGAGGCTCAGCTGGGATTGTGTGCATATTCTTTTAAACAAGTGTGACTACCACTTTCTCTCTGACTGAAACAAACATTTCTACAAGTGACCAAGAGTTATGGGGAAATTCTTTAGTGTGCTGTATTTTTTAAAAAGTAGTAAAGGGTTTTAGCAAGAGAGGAACATGATAAAATTTGAGGTTTTTAAGATATGACATTTTTTGGTGGTTGGGAAAGTGTTTCAAACCTTTTCTCTTTTATCTTCCTTCTGACACCCCTTCTCCTTCCTCACTCTCATCTGCAGCTGTGCTTTTTTTCACTCAAGAAAATAGAACAGAACCCAAAGAGAACTTTCACATTCTCCCACCACCCGAACCACCTCCTTGCCTCTCTACCGAGCACCAATTCAAAGATGTTATTTCAGAAATAACCAGAAAGAGCTGTTTATATCCTGTACTTCTGCCTCCGTTTCCTCATTTTGTGTTTTCACCAAGACCCACTCTATCAAAATTTCTCTTGTCAAGGTCATTAATCTAGATAGGAAGAAAATTAGACGTGGCATCAAGAGATTTTTCCAAAAAAATAGGACATGGTCAACTGTCAAATGCTGGTGACAAGTGGTGTCCAGCAAACTGTAGTCTGGCACGCAGGGCTCTAAACAGAATAGCAATGTAAGATAGAGCTGTAGTTCTAAAGGAGTTATAGTTCTGGTGTAAAAGTTAAGTTGGTTCTGTTATTTCTTTTTGGAAACCTTGGTAACCCCTGTAGATAAGAAGAATCAAGACTTTCTGACTGTTGCTGTGTTAACACTTCCTAAGAAATTGAGCAGCCCCAGTCATTTTTTAAAATTGTGGTAAAATATACATAGCATAAAATTTTAACCATTTTAAATATTTTAAATGTACAATTCAGTGGCATTAATTATATTCAGGGTGTTTTGCAACTGTCACTTCTGTGTTTCCAAAACTTTCTCATCATTCTAAATAGAAACTCTGTTCACATTAAGCAGTACTCCCCATCCAACCCTCCCCTAGTGCCCTGCTCTGTCTCTATTGTAGATATTTTATATAAGTGGAATCACATGGTATTTGTGTTTCTGTGTCTGTTTTATTTCATTTAGCATAATGTTTTTAGGATTTACCCATGTTGCAACATATATCAGAATTTCTTTCCTTTTTAAGTGTAAATAATATTTCATTGTAAGCTTTATTACTAGTGTGTGTGTGTGTGTGTGTGTGTGTGTGTGTGTGTGTGTATAAATTTTTTTTCCCTCTCAATGGTGGAAAATTCTTGTCTTGTTCTTAACCTTGTTCAAATTTGGTTGTCCTTAATGTATTTTTGTATGTGTGTATGTGTGTGTGTGTTTTGTTCATTCTGAAAAGTTCTTAGGGTCTGCATTTTGAGGGGTTTTATTTTTAAAGCTGTAAACCAGTTCCAAAGTTGAATGTCCCAATGAAGCAGGTCAGGCAAGTTCCCATTATCATGGTAGGGTTTTCAGAGACAGCTGTTGTTGCTGTAATTTTTTTTTTTACCCCTATTACAATACAATCTACTAAAAGGCCAACTTATAGAAGGAAGTTCAGTTCACTTTGATTCTTCAGCTGTGACATTTCCATAAGCAAAACTCATATTTATAAAGCCCATGTATTTCATTTTAGCATTCCACTTCTTCAATTTTCTTAACTCGTCTAGATGTCAGTATTAGAAGGGACTTAAGTGATTTTTCTTAACGTTTACTCTTGAAGAGGCTTAAATCCATGGAGATTAAGTGACTGGCCGTAGGTCACACATCAGATAGTGGGCAGATCCCATTTTACTACTGTCAGTCTAGTATTCTCTTTACAGTGGAAGTGCTTTGTTCAGTTCTTTTTAAAAATCTTTTTAAATATAACAAAATGCAGATACTTTAAATGTCCAGCTTGATGAGTATTAACAAATTTGTACACCTGTGTGACCATCACCCCAATCAATAATTTCATCACCTCAGAAATTTTTCTCTTCAGTCAATCCCCTTCCTAGCCCTTCAATATAATGTAATCATACAGAATCCATTTTTGTGTTCACTTTTTTGCTTAGCAAAATGTTTTTGAGATTAATCTGTGTTGTTGCATGCAGTAATAGTGTGCTCCTTTCTATTACTGGTCAATCGTCCACTGTGTATATATATTGCAATTTGTTCATCTGTATATCATTATGTATGAGTCTTTTTGTGGACATATATTTTCATTTTTCTTGAGTAAATTACTAGGAGTGGAATTGGTGGGTCATATGGTAAATGTATACTTAACTTTTATAAGAAACTGCCAAGCTACATATTTTACAATATGGTTGTATCATTTTGTATTCACACCAGCAATGTATGAGGGTTCTAGTTGTTCCACATTCTCACCAATACTTGTTATTTTCATTGTTTTCAATTTTAGCCATTCTAGATATAAAATACTATCTCATCATTTTAATGTGCAGTTTCTTAATTACTAATGATGTAGAACATTAATTCATATGCTTATAGGCCATTTGTATATCTTTTGTGAAGTTTATGTTTAAATCTTTTGCTCATTTTTATTGGATTATATTTATCTTACTGATATCTAAGATTTAAAAACGTATTCTAGATTGAAGTCTTCACACACACACACACACACACACACACACACACACACACTCACACACACTCACACACTAGGTAGCTTTCTCCAGTATGTGAGTTGCTTTTTCATTTTGTTATTGTAGTCTTTTGAATAAAGAAAGGTACAGCAATATGAAAATGACTAAAGTGATAGAGTAGAGCTGTAAATGGAGGAAAAAAGATTCACTGGGCTCAATGTAAAAGATTTAGAATGGCTTGTTAATGAATTTATGATATATTCACATAGCAGGTACCCAGGAAATGGTATTGAATAAAGGAGTTAACTTGCATGCATACACAAACAGAACTTTTTGCCACTTAATAAATGCAAAAGCGTATCTAAATATCAGGGAATTTTTTTTTTTTTTGAAAAGTGACTAATCTCTATCGGAGGCTTGCTTTGTCAGAGGTCATAGAATAATTATTGTGTCACTGTCAGTAACTGACCCCTTGTCTTCTCATTACCTTCAGCTTTTTTTCTCTTTACTTCCTTTTTGTCACCATTTAAATGTGCTTAAGACTCTGTAGTCTTTTAAAAAAAGTAATAAAAAATTCCTACTTCTGCCCTGTCTCATCTCCAGCTACTGCCATATATTTCCCTTCCTCTTCATAAAAATTTCTGAGTACACATAACACTGTTTACTCAACTCAGACTGCCCTTGCTAAAGTCACCAGTGACCTCTGCCTCATTAAATCCAGTGGATGGTGCCTAGCCCTCCACTGATCTCTTATCCACATTCAGTACACATGACTATGCATGCCTGCCTTCTTGAAGTATTTTCTTTCTTTGATTTTTGTGATAACATAGTCTTTACAGTCTAGTCTTTTGATTTCTTATTCTCTGGCCAATTATTCCGTGTTTGCCTTTTCTTCTCTTCTATGTTTTCCATCCTTAGGCTGTGTCATACACTCTTGCGACTTCATTGACCAATTATATACCCAGGAATTTCACTTTATGACCCCAGCTCATAGCTCTTTTCTATAGTCCAAATAGATGCCCATCTAACATCTGTGATTGTGTTTCTTACAGGTATCTGAACTTATTATCTTTCTCTCTGAAACTCTTTTCCCTCCAGTTTTCCATTTATAAATGGTACCACTCTCTGTACTAGCCCAAGTTAGAAACATAGGAATCACTTTGATTCCTGTTCCCTACAGTTAATGCAGTGCCAAGTCTTTGCACCTGTCGATACTATCCCCTAAAGGCTTTTCAAATCCTCACCATTTTCTTTCTACCCACTATTATTATCCTAGTCTTAAGAAACGATCATCCCTCGGTTGGATTTTATGGGAGTAGCCTCCTAACTAATCTTCCACATCTGCTCTGGCCCATTTCTCATCCATTCTTCAACACTAATTTTAAAGCCACACTACCTTTTTTTAAGTTAATAGGCTTTATTTCTTTTAGAGCAATTTTAGATTTACAGAAAAGTTGGATGGAAAATACACAGTTCCTACATCCCCCTACCTTCCCAGTTGCTCTGATTATGTACATCTTGTGTTAATGTGGTACATTCGTTACAATTCATGAGCCAATATTGATACATTATTATTATTAACCAAATGTAGTTTACATTAGAGTTCATTCTTTTTCTTTTTTTAAACATCTTTATTGAGATGTGATTCACATAAATTTCACCCATTTAAACTGTCAATTTCACTGCTTTTTTTTTTTTGTATATTCACAGAGTTGTACAACCATCAATACAATCTAATTCCAGAATATTTTTTTACTAAAAAAGAACCCCCATATTTGTTAGCAAGCACTTTGCATTCCTCCCTACCCATAGCCCCTGGCAGCCACTAATCTGCTTTTCATCTTTACACATTTGCCTGTTCTGGACATCCTGTATAAATGGAATCATACAGGATGTGGTATTTATGACTGGTTTTCTAGGTTCGTTCATGTTATAATGAATGTATCAGTCCATTAAAATTTTTTTAAAATTTTCCAATTACAATTGACATTCAATATTATGTTAGTTTCAGGTGTATGCATAGTGGTTAGACATTTATATAACCTATGAGGTAACCCCTGCCCTGATAAGTCTAGCACCCACCCTGACACCATACATTGTTATTACAATATTGTTGACAATAGAGTTCACTTCTTATGTTGTACATTCTGTGGATTTGACAAAAATAAATGACATGTGTGCATCATTACTGTATCATATAGAATAGTTTCACTGTCTTAAAAATCCCCTGCACTCCACAATTTCATCTCCTTATTCTCCAAACCCCTGGCAACCACTAATGTTTTATTTTATCTGTAGTTTTGTCTTTTCCAGAATATCATATAGTTAGAATTATATAGAATTCAGGTTTTTTTTTTTCAGATTGACTTCTTTCACTTTGCAATATCCTTTTAAGGTTTCTTCATATCTTTTTTGTATAGTTCATTTCTTTTTTATCTCTGAATAACATTCCATTGTATGGATGTCCTACAATTTGTTTACCCACTCATCTATTGAAGAACATCTTGGATGCTTTTGAGTTTAGGCAATTGTGAATAAAGTTACTGTAAACATTTGTGTGTAGGTTTTTGTGTAGACATTAAGTTTTCAACTTATTTTTGGGTAAGTACCATGAAGTGCAATTGCGTGATTATATGGTAAGAGTTTGTTTAGTTGTGTCAGAAACTGTCAAAATGTCTTCCATAGTGTCTGAACCATTTTGCATTCCCACTATCAATTAATGAGAGTTTCTGTTGCTCCACATCCTCACCAGCATTTGATATCAGTGTTTTGGATTTTAGCCTTTCCAATAGGAATGTAGTGGGATCTCACTGTTGTTGTAATTTGCAATTCTGTAATAACATATGATGTTGAGCATCATTTCATAGGTTGTTTGCCATCTGTATATCTGCTTTGGTGAGATATCTGTTCTGATTACTTGCCTATTTTATAATTGAGTTATTTTCTTATTAAGTTTTGAAAGTTTGTTTTATATTTTGGATACCTATCCTTTATCAGATATGTATTCAGCAAATATTTTCTCCTAGCTGTGGCTTGTTGTTTTATTCTCTAAACAGTGCCTTTTATGAAGCAGAATTTTAAAAATTATAATGAAGTCCAACTTTTCAAATTTTTTATTCCTGGATTATGCTTTTGGCATTAAATAGCTAAAAAAGTTACCAGTCCCAAGGTCACGTAGACTTCCTCCTCTGTTTATCTTCTAGTTTTATAGTTTTTCATTTCACTTTTAGGTTTTGATCCCTTTCAAGTTAATTTTTGTGAAAAATGTAGGTCTATGTCTAGATTACATGTGGATGTCAAGCTATTTCAGCATGATTTGAAAAAAAAAAACATTGTCCTTTTCCCATTGAATTGAGTAAATCTTTTGTCAAAAGGCCAGTTGACTATATTTTTGTGAGTCTATTTCTGGGCTCTTTGTTCTGTTCCATTGATCTATTTATCTGCTCTTTTGCCAATACCACACTGTCTTGATTACTGTAGCATGATATCTTTTAAAATTAAAATTTGATCAGATTATCCTACTCCCCAAAACACTTCAGTGGCCTACTATTGCATTTACTTGATGAAAATGCAGATAGTCTATATGAGGCCCTATGTGATGTGTGAAGCACTCCTCTCCACCACTCTAGCTTCATTCTAGCCCTTTCTCTTATAATAAGAACTTTTTTTCTTTAATCATTCAATGCTTGTCCTGACCTGTAGGCCTCCATACTCATGGTTTCCTCTCTCTGGAATTCTGTTCTTGCTGACTCTTCTCCTGGTTAACTTCACTTACTTTTTAGGTCTCATTATTTTCTTAATGAGGGCTTCCCTGATCTCTAAACTAGATTAGGGCACTCTATTATATGCTCTACCACCCTTTCTTTTTTATTATGTGTAGCACAATTATATGACTTATTTATTACTTTTTCCCTAAGACAAAAGCTCTGTGAAGGCTAGAGGTCTCTATTTCTTCATTGCCACATACACTTTGTTCTTGTTAAATATCTGTTCACCGAATTAATGAGTAAAGGGAAAGAAACTAAGAACACTGGACATTAGTTACATTAACTAATGGAAAATTGTGCTTTTTTATGGAGTAATTTTACTAGATGTAAGGTTACCAAAGTTAGCATTTAGAGATTGCAGCAAGAAATTTTATTGTCTTTTTTAATATTTTTATGAGCAAAATGGAGAAGTGTCAGATTAATATTTACAAAGTTAGATTGTAGTCGATGTTAGCATGGGTAAACTATCTCATGTTCTGAAGGGCTTATTAGTTGGTACTACCTTATTTAACATTTAAATCAGTTTTCGAAGACTCAGAAGGCATACACAAGTGGATAGATTTTAAAGTTTAGGAGTGATACGTAATGAATTAGATGGCAGACTCTAGATTTTAAGTGATCTTCCTAAGCTAAATTGATTGGTCAAAATAAATAGAATAAAGTAGATTTGACAAAAATAAAGCCTTTTACCAGATCTAAAAAACATCTTTACAAACACAGGCTTAGAGAGGAAGATGTTTAACTATTATGTGATGTGTATGACTTGGCCACTATGATTGACTGTAAACCCAAAGTGTTAGCAATTTAATGAGTTTACCAGAAATCTGAATACCATACTGGATATATTTATAGAAGTACATAGTGTGGAACAAGGAAAGTATTCATTTGGTGTGTTCTCTGATGGTTATACTGCACATGGAATAGGATTTAATTCTGGATGCCACAATTTAGACAAACATTGACACACTGGGAGATGTTCAGATGTGTATTTTTATGGTATAGTAGAATTCTGGATATGGAATTTCATAAGTAACAAGGCCAAGTTGGAGTCCTGGCTTTGTTACTTGTTAACTGTCTGACATTAAGCAATTTATCGACTGTTTTTCAAGCTCAGTTCTCTTATCTTTAAAATGGGGATAATGTCTACCTCACAGGATTAAATGGGAAAAAATGTTCCTAGTAAACTGACAAGGAGATTTGAAGAGTAGAAGAAACTCTTTTGGCTTTAATTTTTAGGCTGGAGAAGATGGGATTGTGACAATGAGGCATGACAACGAAGGCAAGAGTGGCTACTATCTGTTGAATGTCAGCTAAAGTGCCTAGCAGTATATTTGACAACCCTGATATAGGTCATCCTCATTTAATCGGATTTGACATTAAAGACTTTTATGCTATTGTAGTTTAGACATGTTTAATAAATATTTTAAAGTACATACTCTGTGCATAGCAAAGTTGTAGGCATTGTAGCAAATCTAGGAAGGCTCATACTTGATCCCTGTCCTAAAGAATTCTAGTACAGTAAACAAATCTGGGCTCACATATTTTTTAAAAGTAAAAGCTAACATGAAGAGGGGCCAGATGAAGGGGCCAGCATGGTAAGAGGGAAACTGTATGTGGGCTTAGTGAGCTTATAACCAACCTTGGGTGCTTTACATGAAACATTGCTATTAGTGCATGTGCCGCTATTTTGTAGTGAGGCTGCCCTCAGTGACTGGGCATGGTTGGGTCCGAAGGCCAGAGAACAGGCCATTTATCTGTCTCTTTACCCCAGAGCTGTAAGGCTTTACATTCAGCTATCACTAGCTGAGAGGCAATTAGTCATGACATTGTAGCAGCCTTAAATTTTGGAATATGTGATTTTATTTAATGTCTTCCCCCCACCGCTCGCCACCCTTTATCGATCAGTTAGGCTTAAAACCCACAGCTTTCTAGTGTGCTTCACTTGTTCCACTTAACTTTAAGGTTTTACACTTTAAATCCTGCTCAATTTAATGAATGCTAGAGTCTCTAGAAGTGTCCAAGGGAGGCCTAGTGCCGAAGTGATAGGACATGAAAGATGATTTTCTAGTTCCCTGGAGACTGGTAACTCTAATGAATATTTTAGATATGACACTGCTGTTTATCTTGGGTTTTCTTAACATTTTCACAGATTTTAAGGCAAATTCCTTTCTAAAATCAGCAAGTATTTATCTAGTCAAGTTGGTATGTTCAGGTACTATTATGTCTCAATTTTTTAATGGTCACCCATTTTTACCCAGCTTAAGACTGTGTCTGGACTAGGTATATGCTTCTTTAGCAAAAGGTCCATGAAAGTGGTAACTCATTTTGTGTACATGTCAATATTGTAGTTCTGTATTTAACCCAACCTCTTGAAAACACAGCATAACAAGGCTGGGCATTATAAGATTGACATGTACACAAAATGAGTTACCACTTTCATGGACCGAGGGAACATCTAACCTTTTGCTAAAGAGGCATATACCTAGTTAAGAAAGAAGGTTTAAAACAGCGTTTTTGAATAAACAGATGACCCCTGGAGGAAAGGTAATGAGCAGGGAAGAGAATGAAGCTTGCTGAGCAGTCCAGCTAAAGTTGGAACCCATGGCTGGTGTTGGCATTTGCTGTGGTTTTATGGTTTTTCTTTTCCCTTTTTTTTTCCCTGCAGTTCTAGAGGGGTAGGGATATAGATGGTTATACTCGCCCAAACCGTGCTAAGGTTCTCAATTAACTGTAACTTCTAAGTGAGAATAATTGCAGTAAGACCTTCTCAGCCTTAAAAATAATATACTTAACATAGTTTAACTTTTTTTGATGTCTAAGGTTTTCATTATATTAACTACGATGATCTGATTGTTAAAGTAACTGCTCTGTGTTCAATTTGACAAGTTTTAATTGAGTGCACATCCCAGTGCCAGGCTCTGCTGACACTGAACTGAAAGTTAAAATCCCTGCCCTAAGTAGCACTTGCCGTGGTGAGAAAGCAGTACTATGAAAGCAATGTGCACCATTCTGCCAGAGGAAGCACAGAAAAAGTACCTTCCCTAGAACAGATTGGCGGACAGGGATGGGGTGTCAAGGGAGGCTACCAGAAGAGTTGACTAAAGTAGTCATTTAGCTCGAAACTCAGAAGGTCTATTATCACACAAAACAACTTTGAAAACAGTGGTTAGAGTTCCAGATCAAATTATAAAAACCAATGAAAATATGTTATATTTTCAGTAAGAAATGCTAAAAAAGAACGGTATTGTTTAAAAACTAGAAGTTGAGAATTTCTAAGCCTTATATTCATTTTGAAAGCTGTGTTGAGAAAATATTATTTCACTTGATAAGTGATTTCAGATTTTGTGGAGATCTTTTTAGGGGAGTGGGAAATTTTTTGAGTGACTGAGTGCTCTTAAGGGCTATGGTGTATGACAATGACTCTGTTGGGTTTAACTCATCTTCAGAACTTCTGACTTTCTTTTTCCTTGTACCATGTAGCTGTTTGTTTGTTTGTTTGTTTGTTTGTTTAAATACAGCATTCACTGTAGCTACAAGTGTAATAAAGAAAAGCAGAGATTAATTGATGGGAGGTAACTGGATAAATACTGGGCTGGGGTAGGGAAGGGAGGGCAGCTAACATTTATTCAATACCTATTATGAGTCAGATACTGTACTAGGTACTTTCATGCATAGTGACTACATTTAGTCTTAACAAAATCCTATGAGATGTAGCTATCACTGTTACCCATTTTATAGATAAGAAAAATCATGACTAAAGTAAATAATTTGCCGCACGTCAAATGATTAGTGATAAAAGTCAGAATTTAATCCTAAGTCTTTGGCTTCATTGCCGATATCCTTCCAAAAAATGACTAAAGTGAAATGAGCTGTTGGTACTGTAAAATAAAAGGGTTGTTTATATGTGATTTTTCTGAGAAAAGAAAGGCAGTTTAAGGTATAAAGTAGAATTCCCTATATTGGCTACAGCCTGGTATATTTGTCAGGGTAACATTAAACAGTAATGTATACCCCGTGTTCATAAATCAAATTCATATATTTTTGGAAGTAATATTGGTGGAGTTGGAGTGGTGGGGAGAGGTGTCTATGCATTACATTGAAAAAGTTTCTCACACGTTTACATCATGAGAGATATGTGTTTCCAGTGATTGAATGGAATATACAGAACAGTTTATATATATGTGGTTATGCATAGAGTTTTTCGTTTGTTTAAGCTTAAGTTAGCTTCTACCAATAACTGAGTTTTCAGTTTCTCAGATCCTTGGTATGTCTGTGAAATCTCTAATTAGATAAACATTGGCATAAGAGTTCTGAAAGGATATGTTCTTTGATAACTATATTCTCAAAATATCTTTTGGAAATATGGAAAATCAGCGTGGTTGGTATTTTATTTAAATGGAGCATATAGATTTTATCATACAGTGTTAATCTAAGAAAACATAAAAAGGGTTTGTGTGTTTTTATACTGGTTGGAAGAAATCAGACAAAATTTTTCATCTTTTTTTAGTGTATAGGTTAAACTTTTAAGTATCTCCTCATATCTAATTTGTCATATGTTTCTGAAATGGAATAGATTAGATCTAGCTTAAATATTATACTAAATACTTTATGCTTTATGGTTCTATTAAAATCTGTAGTCATCTCCATTAACTACCTTTTTTAATGTTTCTAGGTTATTGAATCTTTGGGAATTATTATTTATAAAGCACTGGACTATGGTTTGAAGGAGAATGAAGAAAGGGAATTAAGCCCTCCCCTGGAGCAGCTCATCGATCACATGGCCAACACAGTAGAAGCTGATGGTAGCAATGATGAGGGCTATGAGGCTGCCGATGAAGGCCTGGAAGATGAAGATGATGAAAAGAGAAAAATCTCAGCTATCCGGTCATATAGAGATGTCATGAAGGTAAAGCAGCAGTTTACATAGTGCTTTTTTCTTTCAAGAGTTGTTATTTCACTTATAAAAATTGATTGGTGGTGATGTTTGAGTCTGGGCAAGATGGTGGAGTAGGAATACACTGTGCTTGCCTCCTACCATGACATTAAAAATATAACTAAATTATAGACCAGAAACCAAGAGAACCATCTGAAGACTAGCTGAACATAACTACTGTAACAAAATATAAACAAGAAAGCCACATTGAGACTTGTAGAAGGGGAGGAGATGTGAAATGGGCAGACCCTGCACCCATGTATGGTGGTTGAGCATTGGGAGGGACATCTAGACTGCGGAGGTTCCCAGAGGAGTAAGGGGTCCCAGTGCCACACTGGGCTCATCAACCCAGGTTCCAGTGCTGGGAAGAAGAGTCCCCACAAAATCTGGCTGTAAAAATCAGTGGAAATTCCAACGTGCAGGTGAGACCCAGACATCCCCTTAAAGGGCCCATACACAGATTCTCTTAACACGCAAGCAATCACAGTGGGCTCCAGCAGAGGGACAGCATCACAGGAGGTACCAGAAGTACAGGGAAAGACTGAGTTGTGTGGCTTCAGAGTGAGGGCTGGAGGGACTGCCTCTATAATCCATCTTGTGCCCTCTGCCTGTGCAGCCTGCAGGTGGGCACCATCTTACCTATGTTGAGCCCGCCCACTGCCAAATCTGATTCTGCATTGGTCTGGTAAATCCACTCGCTTCACCCTGGTGACTCCCTGGGACCCCACTGCACCCAACTCATGAATTGCCAGAGCCATACTTGTGGCTAGGCAGCCAGCCCCACCTTGCCCCTTGGTTGGAGGCTCTTTCAGCAATAATCAACAAGCCTCCAATGGCAGGCAACCAACCCCAGTCCAGGTGCAGTGTTTCTTAAACAAATCTTGGGGGTCTGACAGCCTGAGGAGGGGAGTGGCTAGCTTCGGTGTGATGAGACTTTTGCGAGTGCCACAGGCTCAGCACTGGCTTGAAATCTGAATTAGCACAACTCACTCCAACGTGGTGACTTCCTGGGACTCTGCCCCAGCCAACACACATAGAGCCTGAGATTCATTCAACTGCCGATCCAGTAGGCAGCCTCAGGCCTTGGGTTGCCATGATCCTTTAGCTAAGCTGTCCCAGGCCTGTTACTGGTGGCAGTCAGCCTCATCACAGCGTGGTCTCTCCCACATACCACTAGGTCCAGCACAGGTAGAGACCAACTGCAGATTGCCTTTTAGCTCCTACAGGTAGCCTCGGACAGGTCACAGGCAGCAGCTGACCTCGGCCTGCATGGAAACCACTGCATATGGGCCTTAGAACCAACACACCCAGAGGCTGGCATCAGACCAAAACAGAGCTACACCTGATTAGCACAAGTGGCACACCCAAAGGTGGTAACACATACCTGTTAGGGCAGATCCCACTGAGGAGGGCTCAGCCCCACACAGCAGCACATACTTACTCTATGGGTGTGGCCAGTCCCCACTGTTAGTCAGCCTAGGGTCAATCCCACCTACTGACGTCCTAACAGCAATCAAGGCATACCTACAAAAAGAGAGCACACACAGTCCACACAAGGGATACTACTGGAGCACCAGGTACCGTTGATCAGGGAACTGTGCCACAGGACTGGCACACAGGGCATCTATTACATAGGCCAACTGCCAAGACTTGGAGACATAGCAAGTATATAGAAATGAACACAGAGAGGTAGCCAAAATGAGAAAACAAAGAAACAATGAAAGAGCAAGAAAAAACTCCAGGGAAAAAAAAAAAGAAAGAAATGGACGGAAGCAACCTACCTAATATCAAGTACAAAACACTTGGTTTATGGATGCTCATTGAACTCAAGGGAAAAATAGGTGATCTCAGTGAGGACTTCTACAAAGAGATAGTAAGCAAAAAACAGGACATAGAAACCATAAAAAAGAACCATTCAGAAATGAAGAATACAGTAACTGAAATGAGGAATACACTATAAGGAATCAACAGATTAGAAAAAAAAAGAGAAACACACCAGTGATTTGGAAGACAAGGTATCAGGAAACACCCAGTTAGAACAACAAAAGGAAAAAAATGAATTAAAAAAGTATAAGGAAAGTTTGATGGACTTCTGCGACAATATCAAATATAACAACATCTACATCATAGGGTTACTGGAAAGAGAAGAGAGAAAGCAAGAGAATGAGAATCCATTTGAAGAAATAATGACAGAAAACTTCCATAACCTAGCAAAGGAGCTAGATATACAAGTCCAAGAAGTGCTGAGAGTCCCAAACAAGATGAACCCAAAGTGGCCCATACCAAGACACATCATAATTAAAATGCCAAAGGTTTAAGAAAATGAGAGAATCTTAAAAGCAGCAGGAAAGGCAGCTAGTTACTTATAAGGGTGCTCCCATAAGACTGTCAGCTGATTTTTCAACAGAAACTTTTTAGGCCAAAAGAGCCTGGCATGAAATACTCAAAGTGATGATAAGAAAGGACCTGTAACAAAGACTACCCAGCAAGGCCATCATTTAAAATTGAAAGTGAGATAAAGAGTTCCCCAGATGGGAAAAAGCTAAATAAATTCATTACCACCAAGCCAATATCAGAAGAAATGTTAGAGAGACTTATTTAAGAAGAAGAAGGGGGGCGGGACGGACAAACAAATATGAATAATATAATGGCAATAACTATGTACCTATCAATAATCACTTTAAATGAAATGGATTAAGTGCTTCAATCAGAAAACATAGGGTAGCTGAATGAATAAGAAAACAGGACCCATATGCACTGTCTACAAGAGACCCACATCAAATCGAAAGACACAAAGAGATAGAAAGTAAAGGAATAGAAAAAGATATTTCATGCAAATGAAAACCAACAAAGAAAAAATCTGGAGTAGCAATACTTAGACAAAATAGCAAAATAAACTTTAAACAAAAACCATAATGAGAGACAGAGGTGGACATTACATAATGATAAAGGAACATAATCCTAGCAAACCCTAGTTGCTCCCATGTTGGGTACATAAAGCAAATATCAACCAACACAAAGGGAGAGATTAACAGTAATACGAATATAGAAGGGGATATTATGTTTACACCAACGAACAAATCTTTCAGGCAGAAAATCAACAAGAAAACTGTGGCCTTAAATGACATACTAGACCATATGGATTTAATTGATATTTTTAGAGCATTTCACCCCAAAGCAGCAGAATACACATTCTTCCCAAGTGCACATGAAACATTTTCCAAGATAGACCACATGTTAGGCCACAAAACAAGTCTCAATAAGTTTAAGAAGATTGAAATCGTTTCATGTGTTGTCACCTACCACAATGATATGAAACTAGAAATCAGTTACAAGAAAAAAAAACTGAAAAATACACAAACACATAAATGGATTAACAGTGATATCAAGAAAGAAAGCAAAAGATGCACTGAGACAAGTGAAAATGAAAACACAGTGACTCAAAATCTGTGGGATACAGCAAAGGCAGTCCTAAGAGAGAAATTTATAGCAGTACAGACCTACCTCAAAAAACAAGAAAAAGTTCAAATAAACACTTAAGGAATTAGAAAAGGAATAGCAAACAAAGCCCAAAGTGAGTAAAAGGAAGAAAATAATGAAGTTCAGAATGGAAATAAATAAAATAGTGAAAATAACAATACAAAAGATAAAAAAAGAGCTGTTTATTTGACAGGATACAAAAACGGATAAACCTTTAACCAGATTCATCAAGAAAGAGAGAGGACTCAAATAAATAAAATCAAAAATGAAAGAGGGCAAGTCACAACTGACTCCACAGAAATACAAAGGATTATAAGAAAATACTATGAGTGATTGTATGCCAACAAATTAGACAATCTGAAAGA
>CM053504.1:42912066-42968258 GCA_028627145.1 Eidolon dupreanum
ATAAATTTAACCAAGGAGGTAAAAGGCCTGTATACCTGTAATTACTATGCTATACACCTGAAACTAATATAAAACAATATTAAATGTCAACTCTAATTAAAAAAATAAAAATTAAAAATAAAGACAGACAGACACACAGACTAAAAGTTAAGAGAAAGAAAAAGATATTTCATGAAAATGGAAACAAAAAAGCTAGGGTAGCAATACTTACATCAGACAATAGACTTTAAAACAAAGGCCTTAATAATTGGTGTGCATTTTTACACACCAGTAATGAACTATCAGAGAAATTAAGAAAAAAATCCCATTTACAGTTGAATCAGAAATAATAAAATACCTAGAAATAAATTTAACCAAGGAGGTAAAAGGCCTGTACTCGGAAAATTATAAATTATGAATACAAATAAATGGAAGCACATACTGTCCTCATGGATAGGAAGATTTGACATTGTTAAAATGTCCATACTACCCAACGCTATCTACAGATTCAATGCAATCCTAATCAAAATACCACTGGCATTTTTCAGAGAACTGCAACAAACAATCCAAGAATTTATATGGAACCATAAAAGATCTAGAATAGCCATGGCAGTCTTGAGAAGGAAAAAGTTGGAGGCATCACGCTACCTGTTATCAAAATATAGTACAAGGCTCTAGTAATCAAAACAACATGGCACTGATACAAAAACAGACACACAGATCAGTGGAAGAGAATGGGGAGCCCAGCAATAAATCCATGATTATGTGGTCATTCAATCTGTAACAAAGGAAGCAAGAACAAACAGTGGGGTAAAGACAGTCTGTTCATTAAATGATGTTTGGAAAACTGGGAAGATACCTCCAAAAAAAATGAAACCAGATCACCTTCTTACACCATATACAAGAATAAACTCAGAATAGATTAAAGACTTAAACATAACACCTAAAACCGTAAAACCCCTAGAAGAAAATATAGGCAGTTAACTCTCTGACATGGCTCTTAGTAATATTTTTTTCTGGTATATCTCTTTGTGCAAGAGAAACAAAAAAAAATAAATGGGTCTACATCAAACTAAAAAGTTTTTGCACAGCAAAGGAAACCATCAACAAAATGAAAATACCACCTACTGAATGGAAGAAGACATTTACCTATGATACGTTAGATAAGGGGTTAATATCCAAAACTCAGAAAGAACTCATACAATTCAACCCCGAGAAAACAATTGAATTAAAAAAATTGGCAGAGGACCCGAATAGGCATTTCTCCAAGGAGGACATACAGATTGCCAATAGACATATGAAAAGATGTTCATGGTCACTGATCATCAGAGTAATGCAAACAATGAGGTATCACCTCACACCTGTCAGAATGGCTATCAGCAAATCAAAAACAGAAACAAAACAAAACACAAAACAAATGTTGGCAAGGGTGCAGAGAAAAGGGAACCCTCGTGCACTGTTGGTGGAGTTGCAGATTGGTGGAGCCATTATGGAAAAGTTTGGAGTCTCCTCAAAAATTAAAAATAGAACTACCTGATGACCTAGTAATTGCATTTCTGGGTATTTACCTGAGAAAATCAAAACACTAATTCAAACAGATATATGCATCCTATGTTCACTGTAGCACTATTTACAATAGCCAAGATATGGAAGCAGCTTGAGTACCCATCAATAGACAATTGGATAAAGAAGTGGTATGTATATACAATGAAATATTACTTGGCCATACAAAAATGAAATTTTACCATTTTCAACAACATGGATGAACCTAGAGGGTATTATGCTGAGTGAGATAAGTCAGAGAAAGACAAGTACCATCTGATTTCACTTATATGTGGAATCTAAGGAACAAAATAAACAAACAGAATGAAAACAGCCTCATAGATACAGAGAACAAACTGGTGATTGCCAGATGGGAGGATATTAGGGGCTTGGGTGAAAAAGGTGAAGGAATTAAGAGGTAGAAATTGGTAGTTACGAAATAGTCATGGGAATGTGAACTAAAGCATAGGGAATGTAGTCAATAATATAGTCATAACTATGTATAGTGCCAGATGAGTACCAGACTAATTGGGGATACTTATGTAAAATATAAAAATGTCTAATTACTATGCTGTATGCCTGAAACTAATATAAGATAGTATTGAATGTCAACTCTAATTGAAAAATAAAATTTAAAGAAAAGAGAAAAAAATGGTGATTCCACATTTGAGAATAGTTCCTAGACTTTTAGCTAAAGTGACATGAATAAGTAAAATACTCTTGATTTTTTTTGATTTGTTCACAGCCTTACTGTGGCCTTTTAATAATCACTTTTAATTATTATATGCCCCTTATTATTACATATTGTATGCCAAGTTGAGTGGGTATTGACTTCTGCATTTTCTTTTTTATGAAGCAAATAACTCTGATTCTCCTATTTATATGAAGATTCTGATTCTGAACTGTTACAACTGATTATTTTACTTTTTTTTTTTGTCTAACCAGTGGTATTGGTATATAATTAAACAAGTTATATAACTTTAATTGAAGTTTTCTCTTTAAATTTTTCTGTGTACTCAAAAGGCATAGTTTCTACATTGCTAAATGCACAGAGATTAAAATTAAGGCATATCTGTTAAATTAGTCTTAATATATCATTTAAAATTATATATGACATTTACTGGATTTTATAAACATTATTGCCTATATAATTGTTGTATTCCAACTTGTCATAAAGCATTTCAGAGACAGGAGTAGAAAGGAACTATGAAGACAGGACTTTGCAGGTGTTATGCAGCACATCCTGCTTTTTGCTCCTTAGATAATCTCTCAGGAACTCTGGAATGGGACTATGCAGTTATAGTTCTTATGAAATTCAGATTTTTTTTTTGCTTCATTTAATATTTGTAATAACTCATTTTAAATCAGTGTTGTATACAGATAAAATACCCCCATATATGTTCACATGGAGATTTCATGCATTTTATTCATTTATATTTTCTAGATGTTAAGTAATACTTTTAAATATATACATATATATATATACACACACACACATACATACACACATACATACATACATATATATATGTACTTAAAGACCAAATGAAACTTTCTGTAGATCACAAATAACCTACTTGTTCCCTGTAGACCAATGGTACATAGTGATAAAAAGTGAAAAGCAAAAGGTTTTTCATTATAAAGCAAAAGTACTTGTGCCTCTAAAACTAAGTTAATGTCTTTTTGGTAGTGGATATCTGTGTAGGGTGAATAAGGAGTGGTGAATGAAGAAGAGAACACCAACCTAAACAGCTGTATCAATTAAATTAACCCTGTCACCAATAGAATGATGGATGTCATAGCCAGATTGCACTTTTATACTACAGCTTTGGAAGATGAGGCCTAGAGATTCATTGGAATCTTGCATTTCTTATTCAATGACATTAAAATATGTTACCTTAAAAGACAGAAAGTCTTGGAGATATAGTAATTTGAACTGATAGTTTTTATTTTTTATTTTTTAATTTGATCTATAGTGCCTGCCCTATTACCTTTCTTATTGCTATCATAATATGAAAAATAAATATTTAAAAGTGTGTTTAAAAGCACAGGTTTTATAAAGTGGAGGAAAACAGTAAGTTTATCAGTTCCATTCTTAGGAATTTTATTGGAGAATATCATATCCTCACTTCTTATTTCTTGGTTTCCATACTAACTCAAACTGATCAATAAAAATTTCCACATTTGTAACAATATATCCTGAAATTTTTTTTTAGTTAAATGAGAAGAAAAATAACAAACATTTGACAAATAACCTGAGATTTTAATATATCATAAAACTGTTATTAATGGCAATTTAGTGACAATATGAGTTTGTGGTTTGGTTAGTGGGTTGCAATCTTTTAAGTAATTAATTGAGTACTAGGTTCCAGTTAAGATAGCAAAGTAGGTAGATGCTATGCTCACCAACTCTCACAATCACCTAAAATTTACAATTAAATTACAACTAAACTACAGAATACCCCTCACTTAGAATTGTTTGAAGTTTGGCTGAACAGAAGTATTATAACTAAGGATATACAGAAGAAGCCACATTGAGACTGGTAGGAGGGGCAGACACAGAATGGGCTGGTCCCATATTCACGTGTGGTGGTTAAAAAACAGGAGGGATATCTTGGCTGTAGAGGTTCCTCCTTAGGAGTAAGGGCACCTAGCCACACACCAGGCTCCCCAGCCTAGGGTCCAGTGCTAGTGAGAGAAGTCCCCACAACTTCTGGCTATGAAAATTAGTGGAGATTATGGCTGAGTGAGACAGAGGGCGGATGAAATTCCAGGTGTTCCTCTAAAGGGCCTGTGCAAGGACTTGCTTACAGACTTGGGACTCACTCGTTCTGAGCTTCAGCAACTCAAAGGGCAACAGAGACATAGGAGGAACTGAATTGTCTGGCATCAGGATGAGGACTGTAGGGGCAGATTTTTCCCAGACAGAAATGATGGCAAAAGCCATTGATTGTTCTTTTGTTGAGCCCTACCCACACCAAAACTGCACTTTCCAGCTGACACCATATCTGAGTCTCCATCAAGCAGGCTAACACTGGTTGCCCTGCCCTGATGATTCCCTGAGACCCTGCTCCACCCAACTAGTGGGCCCACCCAAGCTACTACTTATTGCTTTTTCATACAGATAGCCTGGCTTTAGTTTATGTTGCAGACTTTCTTAAAAGCTTGCAAAGCTTCACAAATCCCAAACAAGCAGCATGTGGCTTTGGCATGCCCTGTACCTCTTGCTCAGCAACTCCAAGCTCAGCACTAGCTGAAGCTGGCCTCAGGTCACAGCTTAGCCTCTCCCAATCACCTCCAAGCCTAGCATAAATAGCATCTGTGGATTACTTTGTAACTCATACCAAATGGCCCCAGGCAGGACACAGGCAGTGGCTGACCTTGAACTGCAACAGAGCCCCTCCCAAGAAGCCCCAGTACCAACACACCTGGTGGCCAGCTTCAGACCATACAAGAGCACCATCCAACCACTTCCACAAACCACACACCCAAAGGACAGACTCAGCAAGCGCTAGAGCCATGCTAAAGCAAATCTTGCTCCATAGGATAAGTCCTTACACAGTAGCTCTTCCACTGTAGTCACGGCTAGTCCTCACAACCAGTCAGCCTGAGGGTCAATCCCTCCCATTGATGTGAAAGCAGTAATCAAGGCTCAACTACAGCAGGAGGGCACAGACAACCCATACAAGGGATACACCTGGATTGCCCGGCTCAGGTGACCAGGGAGACTGCCACTGGGCCCCACAGGACACCTGTTACATAAGGCAGTCTACTAAGATCGGGAAACATAACAGCACTACCTAATACATAGAAGTAAACACAGGGAGGCATCCAAAAGGAAGGAGACAAAGAAATTTGTCCCAAATGAAAGAATAGAAGAAAGTTTCAGAAAAAGATCTAATCAAAATGGAGACAAACAATCTACCAGATGCAGAGTTCAAAACACTGGTTATAAGGGTGCTCAATGATTGAAGTGAGAACTTCAACAAAGGGAGAGGAAATGTAAACATGAAGATAGAAAACAAAAGAACCACTCAGAAATGAAGAATGCAATAACCAAAATGAAGAATATACTAGAAGGAATCAACAGAAAATCAGAGGACCGAAAAAGTGATTTTGAAGAGAAGGTAGCAGAAAACATTCAATAACAGCAAAAAGAAAAAAAAAGAATAAAAAAATGAAGAAAGTTTAAGGGACTTCTGTGACATCAAGTGTAACAACATTCACATCATTGGGGTATCAGAAGAAGAAAGCAAGGGATTGAGAACCTATTTGAAAAAATGATTGAAAATGTCCTTTGGCCAAGGAAATAGACATACAAGTCTAGGAAGTGCAGAAAGTCCTAAACAATATGAACTCAGAGAGGCCCACACCAAGACATATCTTAATTAAAATGCCAAAGATTAAAAACAAAGTTAGAATCTTAAAAGCAGCAAGAGAAAAGCAGTTGGTTACCTACAAGGGAGCTTCCATAAGATGTCAGCTGATTTCTCAACAGAAATCTGCAGGTCATGAGGGATTGCCATGAAAAATTCAAAGTGATGAAAAGCAAGGAACTAAAACCAAGATTATTCCGCCCAGCAAAGCTATCATTTAGAATAGAAGGACAGATAAAGAGCTTCCCAGATGAAAAAAAATTTTTTTTAAAAGCTAAAGGATTTTATCACCACTAAACCAGTATTTAAAGAAATGTTAAAGGGACTTGTTTAAGAAGTTCAACAATATGAAAAATGGCAATAACTACATATCTATCAACAATTACTTTAAATGTAAATGGATTAAATGTTCCAGTCAAAAGACATAGAGTGGCTGAATGGGTAAGAAAACAAGACCCTCACATATGCTGCCTACAGGAGACTCAATTTAGATCAGAAGACACACAGAGACTGAAAAGAATGGAAAAAGATATATCAAATAAATGTAAATGAAAAAAAATCTGTCATAGCAATACTTATTCCAGACAAAACAGACTTTAAAAGAAAGGCTGTAACAAGAGACGAAGAACCCAGTAATCCCATTTTTGGATATTTATCCAAAGAAACTCAAAACACTACTTTGAAAGGACATGTGTAGCAATATGTTCATTGCAGTATTATTATTACATTAGCCAAGATATGAAGCAACTTAAGTGTCCATCAACACATGAATGGATAAAGAAGAGGTGGTACATATTTACAATGGAATATTATTTAGCCGTCAAAAAAATGAAATCTTGTTATCAGTATACTGTGCTGACTGGAGTTAAGTCTGACAGATAAATGTCACATCATTCCATTTATATGTGGAATCTAGAGAGCAAAACAAAAACAAACTCATAGAGACAGAGAACATTTTAATGGTACCAGATTGAGGGGAAGGGCTGGAGGATGTATGACGGAGTTGTTTGAATTGAGAGGTACAAATTGGTAGTTACAAAATAGTCGTGGGGTTGTAGAGGATAGCATGGGGAATATAGTCATTATTATTGCAGTAACTGTGGATGATGTCAGATGAGTACTGGGTGTATCAGGGTGATCATTTAGCAAGTTATGTAAATTTCTAATCACTGTGTTGTATACCTGAAACTAATATAATACTGTATGTCAACTGTAACTAGAAAATAAAAATTAAAATAAATCGAGTCCTTGTTTACTTTGTTAGAACAGAAGACAAGAATTAACCCGAAGATGTATAACTGCTTTCTCCTTGGAAGTAGAAATATGAAACTCATAAGTTTGAATAATATAAAGAATGGAATATTTAGAGACTTGGAGTCTATTTGTTTTCAATTCTTAGCAGGAACTCTTTAGTGTGTAACTTTTTCTGGAGTTGTTTATTTCTACTGACCTTTTAATTTGCTATGTTTTAATATGGTATGTTATTGATGAAAAGTACTTTCATGTTCACTGTTATCTGAGTCTTATGATTAACACTGTGAGGTAAATTGCATAGACATTTTTATACCCATTTTACAAATGAAAGTACTTAGGCTCAGAGAGGTGTATGACTTGTCCAGTTTCATAGGACTGAATAAGTGACAGGAAGAGTAGATATTAGTTAAATTCAGAGGCTTATTGTCAGGTAAGACTTGGAGTAGAACCCTGGTTGCCATTTTTGTACCAACTGTGTTACCTTGGGTAATTTAATGCTGTGATCCTTATTCTTATGTAAAGAGAATAATATTGGCCTCATTGAGTTCTTTGTGAAGATTAAATAAGATGACATAATCAATATAAAGTCTCTACTATAGTGCTTGTCATGAATAAAAATTCAATGGCATTTACTGGATGCCAGACATTTTCCTAGGTCCTAGAGATATTGCAGTAAACAACATACAAATGATCCCTATTTTTATGGCTCTTAATTGTGATGGTAAAAAACAGTATAAAGAAGTGAAAAATAAACACATATACACAATTTTTGTCTCATTCATTTCAAGGCACTTTCTACTCATATGGACTAGAATTAATTGCAGACATAAATTTGTCAGAGATAGGACATGTTCTTCCCTTAAATTAAGAATATAAAACCTAAAATATTTTCCTTTTGTTTAAGTATTTCTTGATAAACACATATAGCTAAGTGGAGGTTTTCAAGAAGTATTGAAAGATCAATCTTGGCTGAGTGAAAAGGTGAAGAGATTAAGAAATACAAATTGGTAGTTATAAAATAGTCACTGAATGTAAAGTACAACAGGGAGTATTGTCAATAATATTGTAATAACTATGTGTGTTGCAGATGGGTATTAGACTTATCAGGGGGGTCACTTTGTAATTATTTAAATGTCTTACCACTGTGCTGTACACTTGAAACATATAAAATAATAAAAACAAAAATATTAAAATTATTTTCACATCTATAAATATATCTTGGAAAAGACTCATTCAGTTAACATTAGTCAAAAAGAAAAGAGATTGTAGACATGAAGTAAACAGTGGTGATGATGGACAGTAAAATATGCAGGAAAGAAACATTGATGAGACAAAGTTAAGGATGATGGAACAGTAGGATATGAGATAGTGGACAGAAAGGAAGAGTAAAAGATGTGGTGAAGGATTCTAAAAAGTGTTTGTAAAATGACTGAAATTACTGTGAGAATAGTACACGAACAAAGTTCTTAATTTCAGCTGAATGTATAGGTTTCAGTTTATTAATGTATTTATTTACCCTTTCAAATATTCAGGAAGCATTTAGTGTGCCTTCTTTGTGCCCAGTGCCTCGCCAGGCTCTTGGTTTGCTGAGAGGAACTTAATTAGACTTAAGTAAACTGCAGTGGGGTAAATACAATGGATCAGGTATATAGGATCAGGCTGGCCCATACACTACTTTGTGCAAATTAGAAATAGATTTTCCTTCTTCAAGATACTTTACTTCCACCTTTAAGAAAATCGTTATATTAAATATAAATTTGAAATGTCTGTGCTGTGGAAAATATTCTTCTAGATGTAGTACCCTCATGAACAATCTGAGTATGTGGAAGTGGTGGTCCAACATTTGGACATGGAATGCTTGGAGAGCACAGAGAGGCAGTAAAATAAGCTTGTAGATGCTGGTTCTCCTAAACAATCCAATCTCCCTAATAATCAGGGAAAGTGAATAAAGCAATACCATTTGTGATTCTTTTACAAGCAAGAATTTACTTTTGTTGAAATTTGAAATGTTAAAATTTTTAACTCAGTAATTGATAGCTGCATTGTAAATTTACATAGTTCTTATATAAAATAATTTGACAGTATGTTGAGAAGTCTAAAACTGTTCACTATAATAGAAAAAGACTAGAAATATCCCAGATGTCCCTTAACAGAGATATGCTACAGCCATTCAGTAGAGTACTATACAGCTATCAAAAGGATTGAGGAAAGATTTCCAGGATATACTGTTTACTTGAAAAAACAAATGTAGTAAAGTATGTTTAGTGTGCCAGCATTTATCTAAGAAAAGGTATGGATAAAAATATTTATAAAAATATATTTACTTAGATTTAAAAAAAGCAGAAAGATAAACCGAACTTAAGGAAAAAAGATAGCTATGGGTAGAGAAAACGAGCAGAGTAGAAACTAGGACAGGTATTAAAGCTAAGCATTTCTGACTATACTGGATTTTGTATATTTGGCATAGGAACCATATAAATATTTTACATGATTATAAAACAAAATTCAGTATAGAAACATAATCCCCAAATCCAAAGCAAGTTGAACATAACTTATTACGTTGGAGATGTAATCACATATAAAGATAGAGAGAATAACCACGTAGTAGTTATGAGCACAGCTACCACCAGATGATGCTATCTAAATACCACTCGCCACCAAAAGAATTCTGATTCCTTAGAGAAATGGCTAATTCTAGATCTGGGAAGGAAATGTGTAAAATAGCCTGGAACATCTTATCATACCGGAAAGCAAACAGACTATCTAGGATTATTAAATTGTATAAAAAGGACTGAGAAATCAACCAGAAGAGGCTTCCATTGGTCAAAGATGAAAGGACTTGATCATCAATAAGAATAATAGGTGTGCTAGATTAAAACATTAAATATTCTGAAACTTATGAACATATAAATGATAATAAAACACTCATTGACCTTTAGAGGTTGTTAGGGAACCAACTTATAATTTTGAGAATTGACAAATTAACAGGGAGAATATTCATTTTGCTTTTTCCATATGAATAACACCTCATGGTAACCAAATAGTTTTTGAGAAATTTATTTGTGTAAAAGTATTTCAGCTAATAAATGAAAAGAGAATGATAGGGATCGCAAATGGTAATATTCTAATTCTAAAGAAATACTAGTGGTCATCATGTGGCATCACAAGAGACCAACAGACTTTATGTTCCTCCTGATGGAAGTATACAATGCAACTTACAAAGTATTCTTGCCATAAAAAATAAAATATTAAACTTCAATCTGATCAAACTTCTGTGTCTAACTAATCCAACTACCAATTTACAGGAAATCCAGGAGATATAGAAACATTCTAAATAATACCATAGGGATTCAGTCAGCAAAATTCAGATTGTAGGAAACTCTGTAGGATAAATAATGATTTCTTCGACAAATAAATTGCAAATTAAAAAGAAAGAGGTAGGGAAAACTTCGATGAAAGAGACTTGATACATATTGCAAATTGTGGACCTTATGTAGATTCTGATTTAAAGAAATAAATTGTAAAGCTGTGTGTACATTTAAAATGATCAGTAAAATTTGACCTCTTACTCTATATTTGATATTAGAAATTATTCAGATTTTTAGATAGAATAATAGTATTGTGGCTATATATTTTTAAAATTAATCTTTTAGAGATAACAGCATCTCTTAGAGATGCTGAAATATTTACATATGAAACTCAGATATCTGGGATTTCCTATAAAATAATCCTGGAGGTTGGGGGTTGAGTGGGTGTGGATATAGATAAAACAAGGTTTGCCATGAATTGATAATCATTAATTAGGTGATAGGTGCATGGTGAGTCATTCGTTATACTATTTTATTCATCTAGTTTTGTATATGTTTGAAATTTTTTCATGTAAAAAATTAAAATTGAAAGTATCCAAAGTAATCCTTGTCATAGTAATACAACTGTAGAAAATTTTCAAAGAGATACAGATTTTAAATTAAGATATAATTGAAATATATTAGTTACAACATAATGATTCGATATATATAATTGTGGAATGATCACAAGGGGTTTAGTTGAAATTCATCGACACACATAGTTACAATGTTCTTTTCTTGTGAGGAGAACTTTTAAGATCTGCTCTCTTAACAACTTTCAAATACACAACACAGTATTATTAACTGTAGTTACCAGGGTGTTCATTACATCCCCAAGACTTATTATATAACCAGAATTTTGTACCTTTTAACCACTTTTACCCATTTTGTCCACTCGCAACCTTGCCTCTGGCAACCACTCAATCTATTCTATACAAAGAGATAATTTTTAAAAGAAGAAAATAGTACATATACACATGAAGATGTGTATTGCATCATTGTTTATACTATTCTGAAATAAAGTTAATGACTCACAAAGAAATGGGATATCAAATAGATGGACTACTACATAGATTTTTAAATCATAATTATGTGGGTTATGTAGTAATGTGGGAAACTTTATTTAATAAATGGAAAAACGACTACAAACTTCTGCATATTCTGGTAGATGGATAAAGAAGACACTTTGGTGGTTTAAAATAGTGTATTAATGATGTGGTTCAGGATGAATGATTTAGTTTCAGAAATTCCATTCTTATTTTTTTAGCAATTGTATAATAAAAGATTGTAAAATTTTAGTATAGCTATATTAAGTATGTTATTGTCTATAAATGGTTTTATAAGTTATGTTTTCAGTGTTAACTCATACTTTCAAACAAAATCTGGCATGTTTTTGCAAATAGAAGGATGTAGTTTACAAGTAATAAGTCCTGCCATGTAATGTCAGAGTGTGCATGCTGTTTTGAAAACTCCTTGGGAAAAATTAAGAAAAGAATAATACTATAGAATGTGATTAAAAATAGAAACAAGCTTTCTGTATTTAATTTTACTATATCATCCTGGATTAGTCCAGTGCAGAGTTCGTCTTCATTTTCAAAATGCACATATACTATCTATGGCCATGCTACCCTGAACAAGCCCGATCCCATCTGATCTTGGAAGCTAAGCAAGGTCGGGCCTGGTTAGTACTTGGATGGGAGACCACCTAGGAAGACCAGGTGCTATAGGTGTCAAAAATTAACAAATAAGGAATTGTAAGCTGACAAAGTCCTTGCAATCTATGAGGTCAACCAAGGGTTGCCTTGCCTAAAAAAAAAAAAAAAAAAAAAAAGCACATATATTACAGACAGCTGAAACAGAATGAGTCTGTTAATAATTTTAATTTATGTATAAATTTGGTGTACGCTTAATGAAGCATATTCAGGGAAAACCAAAATGTTTTTTTGAGCTTGTATGTTGTTAAGATCTTTGGTAACATAGGTTAGTTGGGTGAACATCCTTTATCTGTCAAATTAAGGTGATTCCAAAGAAAAACTGTAGTTTTATGTAGTTCACAATGTTGTGTTCTCTTTTGAAATTGCTAGGAATATGCTAATTTTCTCACTGCTTTAGGCAAAAATTTAGTAATTTATCCTAACTGTGTGATGCTAAATTTAGTGAAGATGATCTTTGCGCAGTTTTAAATTTTTTTTAGTTATTTCTTATGATAAATACATGATTATACTCAACAGGCAAAACATTTTAATATAGTTTAAAGTAATATTCTACCTAGGTTTTCGCAAATAAAATTGTAAGCTATGTTTGTGAACTGAATATTTTTTATATTTGAATTTCAGCAGCTGAGAATAAATTATGGAGAAATATTGGAATCTGATACTATCAACAAAGGATTGTAATATGACAAATTCTAATTATTCTAAGCACAGAGACACAACAAGAATAGAAAATACAGAATAGAGGGTAAGATACAAAGGCAGACCTTAAAATTCTAAAATGAGACCAAAGAGACAGAGTGAAAGAAATATTTGAAGACATGCCAACTTAAGAATTTTTCAAAACTATGGAAAACACTATGCCATAGATTCAGGAAATCACATAAACCAAAGAGCAAGATAAATGAAAAATCATGTAGTTTCATTAGAGTCAAACTGCTAAAAACCACTAACAAAATCTAAAATCATCCAGAGGAAAAATTAGACTGTACTTGACTTCTCAACAGAAAGTAGAAGTTAGAAGACAGAAAGGAGTATCTTCAAAGTTCTAGAATAGAATTCATAATTCTTTACGTAGTAAAATATCTTTCAAGATTAAAGATAAGGTATATCTTTTTCTGACAAACAAAAACAAGAGTGGCTTAGAGTGGGAGCTGGGGAGTCATCAGCCTATCGGTGGCATTTAAAGTTGTGAAAGTAGACAAGATCAGCCAAAGTAAGTAGAGGGAAACCCAAAGGTTCAAGATTGAACCTCCAACATTATGGTTCAACTTTAAAATTTATTCATAGAACAAGGAAAGGTAGGTTAAGAGATTATATAACCTAGTCTATTCCTTTTAGAAATAAACTAAAACCCAACAGTATTAAATAAATTGTTTAAGGTCATGTAACTTCATACATGGCAGAAACTGCTCCTTCTGATTGTGTTGTTCTACCCCCATACGTGTCCATTTTTTTGTAACTATAAAAGGTGATTTTGTTGCATACTTACTGTATACCATGCTCTATGCTTAAGTACTTTAAGAACATTATTTTCTTTAGTATAGAAGTAATATACATTAATTCTAGAGTATGATGCATAAGAACTTGGGATCTAGAATTAGACTGCCTGGGTTCAACTCCAGTTTTACTGGCTAATTCTGTGACCTTGGGTAAATTAGCTGTTCTAAATCTTAATTTCCTAAACTCTAAATTGGGTTGTTCTAAGGATTAAATGTGATGATCCATGTAAACACAGAGAACAAAAATATTAAGTGATACATTGATACTGAAATAGCCACTACAATTATTTCTCCTCTGTGGGTTTATTTCTCCTATGTTTCAATGGAGATTTTATAGAATTTTGTTCTTTGTTAAATTTTTGAAGCATTAAATTGTGATTATGAATAACAAAATTTCCCATTTTAATAATTTTAATGTGTACAATTTAGTGGCATTAAGTACACTCACAATTTTGTCCACCACAATACTGTCTCATTCCAGAGCTTTTTTCATTACCCCATACCCATTACTTCCTATCCCTCCTCCTTCAGCCCCTGGCAAATACTAATCAGCTTCCTGTCTCTTGAGATTTGTATATTCTGGGTATTTCATATAAATGGAAACATACAATATGTGACCTTTTGTGTCTTTTTCTTTTTTTACTAAGCATACTATTTTTAAGGTTCATCCATGTTGTATCATTTGTCAGTACTTTATTCTTCTTTATGGCTGAATCAGATTCCATTGCATGGATAATACTTAATTTTGTTTTTTTATCAGTTTAGAACATTTGAGATGTTCCTGGCTTTGGGCTACTAGATGAATACTGCTGGTATGAATATTCATGTACAAGTTTTTGCTTGAACACTTACTTTAATACTTTTGGGTATATACCTAGGGGTGGAATTGCTGGATCACGTGGTAATTCTGTGTTTATCTTTTTTGGGAACCACCAAACTTTTTCCCAGTGGCTGTACCAGCAGTACACAAAGGTTCCAGTTTCTCCACCTTCTTGCCATCACTTATTTTTCCATTTTTTGTTTATTTTTATGACCATCCTAGTGAGATGTGACTGGTATCTCATTGTGGTTTTTTCACTAATTGTATTAATGTCATGTTTACTGAATATAACAAAGAATTAAGGGAGAACTTAGAGCTTTTTAATGCAAATGAAGTACCTTAAAACATAACTATAGTACGTGGATATAAAATTATTATTTTATGGAAAGAAAATTATTCCCATGCACCAGGCTCTTGATAGGATATCTTTCCAATCTAATAAATTGGATAGTGTTTGATTTTTCTAAATTGTTGGGCATGATGTTAAATTACATGTCATACCCACAAGTGCTTTTTGGGGGTTATGGGCTATATATAGTAAAGGACATTAGGATTGGAGGTATCACCAGTGGGATCATGTTGCTCTCTGTCCTCTTTCCTCCTCTTTTCATCTACAGTTGAGGCATTTTCCCAGTGTTCATCATGTCTTCTTGACATTCTTTTTATTACATTTTGCAATTCAACATACACTAGAACGAACCTGGCCTTTAGAATCCAACAGGACCATGCTGAATTCCCCTTCTCCCTCATTTCAACTTTATGACTATGGACAAGTCAGTTGACTCCTCTTAGCTTTAATGGCCTTTGCTATAAAATGAGAGATAATTCAAGGTTACATTGAAGAATAAGTGATACTCTGCTCTGTATATGACCTGTGAAATATAGTGCCTGGCATGACAAATACTCAATAAATGGTAGCTATCAAAATAGCTGAGTTATGATTAATACTCAGTAAACAGTAGTTCCCTTTTTGCTCCCAACCAAAACTTTTACACATGTCCTATCATTTTCAAATAGAAGCTAACTAATTCTAGTAAGCTCATCTCTGCTGTGGGGTGTTAATTAGTAGACCACTTTTTCCATATAATTGTGTGAACTTTACTGATGGTCTTCTGATGCCTTAAGTTTTGGCTCATGGGAATTGTGGAATTGCCTTGCCATCTGATGTGAAAATATCAGATGTGTTGGTTTTTTGTTTGTTTGTTTGTTTTTGCATACCAGATGTTGAAGAGTACCCTTGGAAACAAACATGTGAGAGGTGAGAGAAATAGAATTGAGTTGAGTCGAGATGCAGTTAAAACTGGCCTCAGCTCATTCTGTGGAAACTTCAGAGCTAGAATAGCTTTCTAGATGGCCTATCTTTGTACAAGGTGGCAGGACTTTGTACTCTTTCATTGGACCCGTAATGAGATGCAGGCTGCTCGAATAGGGGACCTTGGACAAGGTGGCCTTCTTCAGCTAATGACACTTCTAGAGAAGGATTTAGCTGGGTTCTGTCAATTGCCAATACCCCCAGTAGCTGAAAGAATTCATTCCCGAAGTAGAATCTGGTCAGCACACTGTGGTATCCATTACAGTAGTTTAAAATGGCATCTCATTATTACTGTAATTTGTATTATTTGATATGTCTGTTAACCATATGCATTTCTCCTTTTTGAATTACCTGCATATTTCTTCCTTCTATATAGATAATATATCATTGAATTGTTATTTTCTTGTCATGTATTACAAATATTTTCAGCTTTGATGTGACTCCTTTATATCATGAGACATATGTTTTATGATCAGCTGGACTTCAGGTGGTTCTCCACATTGATTATTTTATAATTTGGTTGTAATTTTCATGCAGTCCTGAGAGGAAGTGAACCCCACTTTTACCTAGTCTGCCATCTTGACCAAGGTGTATCTATTTTTAAGGTACAAAAAAAAAAGCTCAAATAATAAACAAGCGCTATTATTTTATTTTCTTCTTCTGTAGTTATGTGCTGCCCATCTCCCAACTGAATCAGAGGCACCAAATCATTATCAGGCAGTATGTCGTGCACTTTTTGCAGAAACAATGGAGCTGCACACTTTTCTGACTAAAATTAAGAGTGCAAAGGAGGTAAGTACTACTGATTTCATATTTATTGGCATTGTGAAAGATAACATGAATTTTCAAGATTGTCCATCATATTATTTAAAATATTTATTACTATCCTTCTGATGAGTTCTGAAATTCATTCAAGAAAGATGCAACTTAGGCAAATATATTTTTAAAAATATAAGTGTAAATATTATAAAATAAAAATTTTCTTCCGGCTTTTTTGAAATATAATAGACAATTAGTTGCTTGTATTTACATTGTACAATTCAATGTGTTTTTCAATTACAGTTGACATACAATAATAGTTTCAGTTGTACAGCATAGTGATTAGAGATCTATATAACTCACAAAATGATTACCCCACTAAATCTAGTACCCCTCTTCCCCATTACATAGTTATTATAACATTATTAACTATTTTCCTTATGCTACACTTTGTATCTCCATGTCTGTTCTGCAACTATCCATTTGTACTTCTTAATCCTCTTGCCCTTTTTCACAGTTCCCCTAAACTCCCTCCCATCTAGTAGCCCTCACAATATTTTCTGTATCTATAGGTTTATTTCCATTTTGATATTGTTGATTCTGTTCTTTAAATTCCACATGTACGTGAAATCATGTGATATTTGTCTTTCTCTCTCCAACCCATTTCATTCAGGACAATACCCTCTAGGTCCATCAAAACAATATCTTTCTCTGTGTGCATCTTTTAATCTGAAGTGAGTCTCTTGTAGGCAGCATATGTAGGGGTCTTGTTTCCTTATCCATTCAGCTACTCTATCTTTTGGTTGGAGCACTTAATTCTTTTCATTTGAGGTACTTGTTGATAGGGATGTAATTATTACCATTCTTGCTTGATTCCTGTTTTTGATACATGTGTTTTCTTCTTAAAGAAGTCCCTCTAACATTTCTTGTAGTACTAGCTTGGTGTTGATAAATTCCTTTAGCTTATTTTTGTCTGAGAAGTTCTTTATCTGTCCTTCATCTGTAAATGATAGCTTTGCTGGATAAAGTATTCTTGGTTGTAGATCCTGGGTTTTTATCATATGGAATATTTTGTGCCAAGCCCTCTGTCCTGCATAGTTTCTTTTGAGAAATCAGCTGCCAGTCTTACAGGTGCTCTTTGTAGGTAACTAACTGCTATTCTGCTGCTGCTTTTAAGAGTCTTCCTTTGTATTTAACCTTGGTATTTTAATTATGATGTGTCTTGGTGTAGGCCTCTTTGGATTCCTCTTTCTAGGGACTCTTTGAGCTTCCTGGGGTTGTATGTCCATTTCCTTCACCCGGTTAGGGAAGTTTTCTATCATTATTTCTTGAAATAGCTCTTCAATGTCTTGTTTTCCTTCAGACCCCTGTAACATGGATATTTTTACATTTAATTATGTCTCATAGGCTCCTTAAATTACTTTTATAGTCTTGGCTTCTTTTTTCTTGCTGTTCTGATTACATGTTCTTGGCTTCCCCACCCTCTATATCGGTGGTTTGATCCTCTTCTTTATCCACTCTGTTGATTCCCTCTGATATACTCTTCATCTCAGATAATGTGTTCTTCATTTCTGACTGGTTCCCTTTTATAATTTCCATTTCCATTTTTATGTTTTTTATCTCTTTTTTAATTCTTACTGAGTTTATCTACTGTTCCCCTAAGTTTATCGAGCATCTTTATAACCAGCGTTTTGAACTCTGTACCTGTTAGATTGCTTGACTCCATTATATCTGGATCTCTGTTCTGGTCTCTCATGTGGTTTCTGCTTCTTTGTCTTCCTGTTTTGGCTGCCTTTCCCTGTCTGTTTCTATGTACTAAGCAAAGCTTCTAAGTCTCCCGGTCTTATTAGTGTGGATTTGTGAAGTAGGTGTCCAGTGGCACAGTCCTGAGAGGGGTTCAACTGCAGGCCAAGTTTAGCCTCAGCCTCTGCCCCTCCAGGCCACCTGCTAAGATTCAGCAAGCAATCCACAGATGCTGTGCTTACAGTTGCCTCAAAAGGCCACACCAAAGAGCGAAGCCAGCTGCCTCCAGTGTGAGTCTAGGCGCTGCTCAGCAAGGAACACCTGTCTCTCTGAGGATGTACCTGGATGTGGCTTGAGTGAGGCCAAGTTGGGGGAGGCGGGATTTCAGGGATTCCTCTATGTAGAGTGACCTCTGTTATCCAGTTTGTTGACATCTCAGCTATGGCGGTACTGCCTCCACACACTGGGAGCGGGGAGGGCTCAACAGGGAACACTGGATACCGCCAGCACTTCTGCCTGGGAGAGATCTTCTCCTCTGGCCCTCACTCCAGCAACTCAGTGTCCCCATAAGTCCCTTGTGCCCCCTATGGAGCCGACCCAGCATTGATGCTCAGAGCAAGCAGGTCCATCACTATGGAAGTCCACTTGTGGCACAGCCCCTTTAAGAGGTATGTGCCACTGCTGGCTGCGGCTGTAGCCTCTGTTCCACTCAACTGCTCTGGACCTGGCAGCCTCGTGTCTTTGCCCCCTCCTACCTTCTACCATTGCAGGTTGATTAATTATTTCTCTCCCTAGTTGTAGTGCTTTTGTTCTCTAGATCTCAGACGATTTTCCTGTTGTTTGCTCCATGTTTTTGTCACAACTTTGATTTGTCGCAAGAGGGATGAACAAAGCCTCTAACATCTATGCCATTTTTCCCAGAAGCCAAAACACAGATTTTTATAAAGCATCCTTAGAAATGGTAAATAAATAAAACTGAACTGGTTTAATACATTTCCCATATATCTGATTTTCACCCTTTTTCTGACACTCTTCCCTTTTAAAACATGTTAATACCTCTTTCAGGAAGGGATAAGGACTCAGAAAAGGATGATACACATTTGATGAGTTAGCCATTTTATAACAGATACAATTAAATATTGAATGGAAAAAATGTGAATTAATATTTAGATTATCCAAAATCTTATTTTAGCTATTTTAATGATTATTTATTAGTGTCTATGAATTAAAATGTTGTATGTAGAGTACAAAGAGAATCATTCTAATTTATTTACTAGTGAGTTGCCATATTTTCTATCATACAGAAGATATAGGATCCATACAGTGAAGATTCATGAGATCTGTGTAAAGCAGCACAGTATCTGGTACACAGTAAGTGCTTAGTACATGATAGATAGTGGGCATCATTTCTTTTATGACTAAAGTGCAAAGTTTATCTGAAACACTAGTTTAGAACTTGGGATGACACTGTGGAGGTACTCGTAAGATGTGTAAGGGAGGAAGGAAAATACTAACCTATATTAGTCAAATAAGGCTAACTAGCTCTCACTCATAATACAGAGAACAAACTGATGATTACCAAATGGGAGTATGGTTGGGAGGCTGGGTGAAAAAGGTAAAAGTATTGCAAATTAGTCATGGGGATATAAAGTACAGCATAAGTAATATAGTCAGTAACGTTGTAATGACTATATATAGTGACAGGTGGGTACTAGGCTAATTGGTGGCATCACTTTATAAATTATATGAGTATCTAACCACTGTGCTGTTTACCTGAAACTAATATAAAATAATACTGAATGTCAACTGTAAAAAAAAAAAGATGAATTAGCTATGGTAAATAAGTTAAGTTGTCATAAATAGTTAAGTATCTCAGTCAGATCATGCTTAATCACCTTAAATGAGTGTGTTTTCTATGTATGAATTAGAGCTCTAAGCATTCCTCTTCAATTCTAGACAGGATACTGCTTATAGTCTACATTTTTATTATAGGCTAGTGAAAAGTTGTTCTTTTTTTCAGGATTTTGTAGAATTGGACCCAAGAGGAAAATCTTCAAACAGGGTATAAAGGATGAACTATGTTATTTAAGGAATAATAATAAATACAGAGACTACTAGCTTTTCCTCCTGGGCAGAACCAGAGGATGCAGGGTCCAGTTAAAAGTTCCAGAGTAAACATCTGAAAGCACATTCTTAATTAAGATTTAGTAAATAGTAGAGAAGATTACTTTTTGAGGTTATAATTATCTTCCCCAGCTTATTAAGACTGAAATTGCCTTATTTCAAACATCATTTTTTAAATTTATTTAAATTAGTTTCAAGTATACAGTACATTGATTAGACATCCATATAGTTCATAAAACGATCCCCCAATTGCTCCTTCCCTCCACTTGCCTTCCACCTAGCCATCATATTAATGCTAACTGGATTCCCTCTTTTGTGCTCCCCATCCCTGTGACCAACTATCAAGTACTAATTTGTACTTCTTTAACCCTTCATCCCATTCCCTCAGCCCCCCAACCCCCCATACCCTCTATCTGACACCAAATTGTCCACTATATTTGCAAATCTGGTTTTGATTAGTTTGTTCTTTTTGTTCCTTAGATTCTTCATATAAGTGAAATCATACGGTATTTCTCTTTCTCTGTCTGACTTATTTCACTCTGCATAATAAGTCCATCCATGTCCATGGATCTAGGTCCATCCGTGTCATTGCAAATGGTAGGATTTCATTTTTTTTAATGGCTGAGTAATATTCCATTGTATATATTAACCATAATTTCTTTATCCAGTCATCTGTTGATGTGCATTTAGGCTGCTTCCATATCTTGGCTATTGTAAATTGTGCTGCCATGAATATTGGAGTACATAGATCTTTATGAATTATGGTTTTCGTTTTCTTTGGTTAAATACCCAGAAGTGCAATTGCTAGGTCAAAAGGTAGATCCATTTTTAATTTTTTGAGAAACCTCCATACTGTTTTCCATAGCGGCTGTACCAATTTGCAGTCTCACCAACAATGTATGAGGGTTCCCTTTTCTCTGCATCCTCCTCAACACTTGTTGTTTTTTGACTTCTTGATGGTGACCATTCTGACAGGTATGAGGTGATATCTCATTGTGGTTTTAATTTGCATTTCTCTCATGATTAGCGACCTTGGGCATCTTTTCATATGTCTACTAGCCATCTGTATTTCCTCTTTGGAGACGTATCTGTTTAGGTCTTCTGCCTACTTTTTAATTGGATTGTTTGTTTGGTTTTTTTGTTGTTGAGTTGTATAAGTTCTTTATATATTTTGGATGTTAACCCCTTGTCAGATGTATCATTAGCGAATATCTTCTCCCAAACAGTCCGTTGTCTTTTTGTTTTGTTGATGGTTTCCTTTGCTATACAAAAATCAAGCATTATTTTTAAGGTGGCAGTACAGTTTTGTGGGATTACTAGAGTGAATTAATTGATCTCTTTTTAAAATCCTTTCAACATAGGCATTTTGAGGAACCATTTCTGAGCTTAAAAACAGTGTTAAGTAATTTTTCTACTCCAGTGATGTTAAAAAATTTTTTTTTTGGCTCTTGATTAAAACTTTGCTTTTCCAAACATATTCTCAGAAAGAGGTTTAAACATTATCAAAGTTTATTTAAATAAAAATCTCACAAGTTGAATAAAAGAACATGAGTGTCTGAAACCATTGGTGGCTATTTAGTCATGCTCACAGAGACTGGCCAGGCCATTTCCAAGGTTTGAGACCTTAAGGTAAGGATTCCAGCCTGTCACCCTCTGGCATCACCCCAAATCTAGGTTTTTGTAGATAAAATTCTGTCTTGTTTTCTCATCTACTACTATTATTTCCTTACTTTGTTGATCTCTTCTCAATGTGTTCCATTCTTCTCTCCGGAAACTGCTTCAATTTTTAAAAGAACTCTTCAGTCCCCTCAGGCTCTTCTCAGAACACTAGTTCCCCCAAGGGTCATACTTTTTCTTGCTTCCCTCTTGTGGAAAGCTGCTCTCTCCTCCATAGCATCATATGACTGGACTAGAATGGGTTGGTAATATTCTCTCTTTCCTCTACTGCTTCCAAACAATTACTCTTCATAATTACATAAAAAGCTTGTGCCGTACACTTCTCCTTTTCTTAAATCCATTGTCACTGTCATCTGTCATCATCTTAAGTGACTTCTTTGATAAAAAGAAACTATAGCTTTGTAACCTTGACTTTTCTCTTCTTCAGTACTCTGCTTACCTAAGCACACCTTTGTCCTTGAAATAACCTATGATCATTCCGCCTTGGAAATCATGGGCTCTCATTTCCCAATTCCTAAGTGTAACCCTTTCCTTTGAGCTCTTTCCTTCACTTCCACCTAAACTAGTCTTCCAGTCTCTTGCCTCCCCCATTTTCTTCCAGTTTACCAGCCCTTCCTGGATTCACTTCCTTTTCTGCATGGACTACAGACAGTTACTTTACCAGGAGTTCAGGTCCCCATGTCCAACCTAGATTACTACACTAGCTTCCCACTGGTCTCATCACCGTAAATCGTCTCCATTCACTTCATCTTATACACTGTCTATGAATGATTCTTGTAGATCACAGATCTGACTTCAGGAGTCCGGCTACAGGTCTAAACCTCTGAGTGATCTTTCAGGCCTGACTGTATGCTGGCTTTCCCTGGCAGGCCTCACAGGGGAAGCTGCCCTCCCCACTTGGTGCACAGCCAGTGTACTGTACTCTGACTACTAGTTCTCCACAGGGGATTTCGAGGACTCAGAGCACCCTACTGGCCAACCATGTTCATATGCACATCTGGATTCTTAGCCCAGGCGCCTCCACTTGAAGGTCCTTGGCTGAGGCCTTTTCCTCCCTTTTGACTCAGAACTTTCCATTTCTATCCTTCCCTCTTTCCCTCCCACTGACCCTTATGTCCATTAAATGTCAGAGCCTTTTCCCTAGTGCTCCCGAGTAGAAGGAAGATTTACCCATCTGCACTGCCTGTCACCTGCTCCTCTCCTAGTGATGTTCTGTAGGGGAAAAAAAATGCAACAAGGGGAGCAAAACATCCTTTTTGACCTCTTGTTTACACTGTTGCAGTAAGTGAATAAAGACTTGATAATTACTTTCAGTTTGGCGCATCATAGCTGACCACTAGACACCTGTTAACTCGACAGAGCCATGTTGCTTCTCTGATTAATATGGCTCCCCATCAACTATTTGAAAACTCCATTGTATTCTATGCAAGGCTCTTCATCTACTTGTTTTTTAATTTTCCTTTTCAATACTACATTCTTTGCATTTTACACTATCCAGTCAGAATTACTTATAGTTTCTGAATACATCATGTGATTATATATATGTCTGTGACCCTTGCACATTATGTTCTTTTTGCCTGGAATTCTTTCTCCCCTTGTCTGCTTGGTAAACTTCTATTTATCCATATAAACCCTGTTCACATGTTACCTCCATGTGAAATATTTATGATTTCCCTCCAACCCTAACAAGAGTTTTATGCCATCCACTGCCTCTATATCTTATATGTCCTTCAGTCTTGCACTTCTTATGCTCCATGGTAGTTATTTGCTTATGTCCTCATAATTTTTTGTCCACACCTGGACCAGATGCTTCTTGAGATAAATGACCATGTTTAAAATTATCTTTATATTAATGACTCTTTATGCATTAAGTGAATATAGGAAATACTCTAGAAATGTTTGCTGAACTGAATATATATAGTATATTTGTATTTTTCCAGATTTTCTTCTGTTTGGAAGGAAGCAGTTTTGAAAATGTTTTTGACTCTTAGAAACATTTTAGCCAAAATGTTTCTAGTAAATATGAGAACTTTTATGGGGGTATAGATGAGGTTTTTCGGTGCTCTTGCCATTCTTTAAATTTACACATAAAACTCATTTAACAGTGAGTCTTAAGAAGGCAAGCTGTAAACTATGTAGAAATCCTGACACTTAAGAACATTCTATATCATTTAAATAGAGATTTTTTGCTACATAAATTTCCTGTCAATACTGAGGTTTTAGGAATTAAAGCCTTACAGGGTTCAAATGGGTTTCCTTTTCCTCTGCAATGTGTGTGGCTTTCTTAAAATTACAGAAAAATTTCATATTAGTTCATTTACTGTGTTAGTCATTTTAACCTTTTCTCAAGATTACTAAATTCACACTAGTAATGAAATACTCTGTGTTAATTTGATATGTTTACTAAAGATCTCAAAATACTTTATATATTTTAAGAATCAGATAATCTTTCTTCTATACCTGTGAGTTAGTGTATATCAATTGGAACTTTCAAAGTAATAACCTCTGATTCAACAAGGTGATTATCTGATTATCAATGATGCTTCACACTGTGTGTGTGTTTGTGTATGTGTGTAAAATTAGGGTAAAATCTTAGTATGCTGATATTGTTCCTGATTTGATAAGAAAAAGTAATTTAATCATATTAAATTTCTTATATGTTTGATTGGCAATTTATTAAAATATCAAACCCATAATCTATTTCCAAGTGTTATGATTTTTCTGTAAAGTGGTAATTACATTTTCTAGACCTGGCTACTTTACAAAGCACAAGGACTTATAGTTTATCATCTGTTTATTTAGAAAGCAAATTCAATTTCATTGTAATCTCTCTATAATGTGATGATTTCCTTCTTAAACAGTGACTGAAATCCCTTAAGGTTATTCTCTGAATGATAGAGAAGATTTGGTTATGCCTGCTGTTAACTGTGGCTCAAAAGGCAATTTGATATCCTTGAAAGTAAATACATAGTACCTTGTCTCATCAGCAATTTGATACCCTTGTATGTAAGTATAGGTGGAGAGACTATCTAAGCAATCCATTCAGTGCATCAGGCTGTATGAAAGAAGAGACAGTCTGTGCCCCACCACAGCTCAAACCCTGCCAGCAAGTGTGTCTAGTGAGCATGTGCAGTGGAGAGTAGAGAATTTAGCTTGACAGTTCAAAATGTAAATTTTTTATTGGAAAAAAAGAAAATTATATTAATTGTAGTGTCCTTTAATTCGTTGCTGTCTAGGTAGTTTTGGTCATTGGTCCCTGGTTTTGTTATTGTCAAATGAAATGATTTATCAGTTCCTCAAACTTTGCTCTCCTGTGTTATATTCCTACAGCTATGAAGCGGCCCTTGTTGCTTACTCCATTTAATCCTCATGAATAATCTTTTGACTTACTTTGATATAGGCTTCTGAGTGGGATTGGAAAGAAGTGTATGTGAGCCAGGGAGAATAAAATTTAGAGTTGGAGGGAGAAGAGGGTTCACGAATGAACATGTGTACACACACATGTCTGTCTGTCTGTCTGTCTGTCTGTCTTACATGCACACAAATGGGAATGGGATAGGAGGGAAGGTAGCATGTTAAGTTTAGGTATGAAATACTATGGAGATGTGAAATGGGAAAAGACAGGCGCATCATAAAAATGTCAAAGACTGAGATAAAATAATTTTAAGACTAGAAAATCAGTGGATATTATTCCAGTGTGTTTTCACATGCTCTAACCATCATCGCTTCCATGTTGAGAGTATCTAATATGTTCGCCCCCTACCCCAATTTTTCAGTAAATACATTGTTTCACAATAGAGTTATAACCACAGTAGAAAACAACTTGATCTATCAGAGCAGTACGTTGTTTAAAAGAATCTTTTGAATGAAGAATCCTTTTTTCAAGAAAATAACTCATTTTTTTCTTTTATTTTATATTTAAAATATATTAACACTAATCATTTTAAAAAGCCCCTTTATCATTGGTGAATCATATTCTTCCACTCATTATTTATGTGACCTCTTAAGTCAAATAGCCTTTGCTCGATTTCTTTTTTGCTAAATTTCTGTTTACTTATCTTTAAAAAAGGAAAAGGGGCAGTTAAACATGCTAAGGTTCCTTTTAGTCATAAAATTCTTTGTGGAAAGTACAATTCATGTAACTAAGTCTTTGTTCTAATCATTAAACAAGCTTTTCCTCATTTTATACCAGTCTTGTGTAGGCAAAATGTATATAGGTAAACATTTTAACTGCACACTCAGTAAAATTCACTATGAAGTTATTGTATACTATTTTATACAAATTATATTATTTTATAAATTTGAGATGAATTTTATAGGAAAGTAATTTAGTCTTGTAGATTTCATAGAAAAGTTCAGTGTTAGTATTGAGCTATGACACTTGGCACCAAACTGATATTACTGCTGTATGCTTAGCATGGACTAAAAATTCTGTATTTTAAAATCTAGTGGCAAGAAATCTCTGTATGGAAGAAATTCCTAATACAATAATATTAGTCATAAATTAGTAAACAGTAAAAATAATTGAGTATTGTGAAACATTATATGTTCATAGTATTGTAATAAGAACATTAGAAGGCATGTAAATAGATTTTTAAAGTCATAATTTCTATTTTATAGGAGATTATGCACTCAAAGTGATGAAAATTTTCTCTCCTCTTGTACTTTTTTGCATCATACATATAGACAATCCCAGAACTAAGGCAGAATATTTCAAGTATTTTGACCTTAGAAGGCTAACATGTCTAATATAGTTAAACCATCTTGGATTTCTTCAGAAGCAAACTACAGGTGTGGATTGTCATTTCTAACTATCTGATTATAATCTTTGATTTCTCCTCAAGTGTGACTGCACCTATCGTGCATAATTAATTTGTTGTTGACATCTTAAACTCCTCTTATAAATTCCATCTTCATTCACCTTTCAGTTATGGTTTTTCATTTGCCTTCTTCAGACTTCAGCTGCAAGAGTATCTCCTCAGACCTCCATTAAACACCCTTATATATTTATTGCACTCAGCCTTTTTCTTTAAAACTGCATTACCCTGTTTCTTTCTTTCCTAGCAGCCATCACAGTCTGTAGTTGTCTTATTGGTCTATGTTCTTACTCATTGATATCTGCCACTAGAATATAATCACATTGAGGGCAGGGACCTTTTTTCTCTAATTCACTGCTGTATCCTAGATACTTACAGAGCCTCTGTAAGTATTTGATCAGTGTTGAATGAATTAGAGAATCTGTACTTCTGATATTGTAGATCTGATTCCTTACACCCATCTTGAATCTTGGTCTGCCGACACACTTGGCTTGTCTCCAAAATGCAGAGCTTCTTTCATGTTCTCACTGTCTGTGCCTTCCTCATACAATGATCTGGCATCTCTTGCCTGGGCCATGGCAAAGCCTCCTAATGTTATTTCTCTTTCCACATGCAGTCTGTCCTGCAGTGCCACATCCCCATGTAAAGATGTTAGCTCCTTGATACTTGTAGGTGGAAAGTGTAGACACCTTAGTATGACATAGGGAGCCCTGTACACTCAGGCCCCAGTTTGACTTCTTTGGGCTCTTCATTCACTGTTCTCCATCGTGTACACATATTCTGCTACCTTTCCTTCAGTCACTGATCACCTAGGGCCTCTGCAACTACCTGAAATGTTGTTTTTGTCTCTTTCCCCACTTAGAAAATGCCTACTTATTCTTAAGTATCAAATGTTCACTATTCTGAAATGCTTTGGTCACAGTTAATTTCTTTATTCTATGTGTTCATTCATAGAGCATTCCACTGTGGCTTCCATCACTTATCACACTGTATTGTAATTATTGTTTACATACATTTTCTCACTAGACTGTGATCTTCTTAAAGGCAAGGATTGTGTTTATTTTGCTAACACTGTCATAGAGTTAAGGATCTAGGACAAAATCTCAGCTTAGTACAACAGTGGAGCTCTTCATCAGTGAAATTTCTTTAAACCTAATTTCACATTTTTTCTAGAGTTTATTTTTCAAAGTGTTTGACATATTCACATTCAGAAACAAATAGAGCAGAGTGGAATTATCCTTAAGTTCCCTGCAGCCATCCCCTCACATTCATCCTGTCGTCCAAAGTCGGAGCCTGCGGGGTAGCGGAGTGAGAGTGAATGCTACTCGATTTTTATTAATTTCTATAAGATTTCCACTCTGAAGAAATTTATGTACTTTTGGGGAAAAGACCCAAGGCCCTCAGCAGCATCTCTGAGCTCAGACTATTTATGTCACTTTCACTTAAACAATTATGATCCCTTAGTATTGCTTTTTCATTGCTTGTGTGAGCACTTCTGTCCTCATGATGCTCCTGTTAATTGGGTAGCAGCATTACCCTTTGCCTCCCACCATTTTATAGATAGGAAATTGAAGCATAGTTGAACAACCTGTAATGAATTAGCTGTCTATGGTGATAAAAATAATTGGGACTAGCACTGCTTTTTAATATTTTAGAAATAGTGACAAACAACAAAAATGAATCTTGAGATTAGAGGTCAAAATGTGAAAAAAGTGTCTGTAAACCTCAATATGGAAGGAACTGGGAGATTTTGGTGAAGACTTGCAAGAACGTAATAGTCATTTTTAGCTATTGCAAATGCTGATCAGTAAAGAAGCACTAGATTTCAAAAGAACTAGGATCAATTGGCAAAATTCATTCATTCATAGAACACTTATTTAATGTGTCTTCTACATGACAGGTGTCTACTGCAACTAATAATTGCTAATATTTATTCTGTACCTTGTGCAAGATACTGTTCTAAGTCTTTTACATGCATCAATTGATATGATTCTCACAACAAGCCATGTGCTAAGTGCTATTGTAATTTCCATTTTCATTGGAGATACAGTGGTGAACAAGGTACTCAAGTAGTAATGTCAGTCTAGGACCAGCCATTACAAGAGGGTGATGAGGGCTGTGGTGAGTGAAAGTGGCGCCCCGGAAGCGCCCAAGAACATTTAACCTGGGAATGAAGCATATTGTTTCCTCTGTCAGAACAAATAGCTACAGCTGTTTAAAAGTAGCATTTTGCCAATGTCTTGATTTTCTAAATGTTTAAATGATTCTCACTTACATGTAACTTTATTTTAAACCTCATTAGTCCAATTCTTCTGAATGGTTAAATCTTACCCTAAATTTAGTAAAATCCTACCATGGGAGGATGATTTCTAGATGCCAAGATTAGAACCAATTTATCTTTAGCTGCTAATGTTTGACCAGATATTGAAATTATGGGGTAAGAAGATGAATTGGAAATATGCATGGCTCATTATGTATTTCAAAAGATTATATAAGTATATTTTACACCGTATAATCACAGCTACTAGTGTGACACTTTTATTAAGTGATTTACATATATTATTTCAATTAGTCCTATGCAAGAATCATAATTTCATGATGAACTCTTTGAGCTCATTTTATCTTTTAAATAAGACTATTGCTAAAATATTTTACTTAAAATAGAATTTTATACATAGTAATGTAAAGTAGAATATTATATATGTAAGTTATCTTCTGTTAGGAGGAAAAATAATTTTTTTAATTGACTAGGCCATTTTGAAATTTTTTTGTATTTTTTCAAGCAAATAACCATATTTTATATCTGCAGTTAGTTTAAAAAAATCAAATTAGATATTTCCCACCCACCGTTTCCTATCAGTTAGTAACCAGATCCACCTGTATCATAATGCCATTGCCAGTTAACATATTGACTCATACTAAGACATCTGCTGGGGACATGACTTCTGGCTACCTTCTGCTTGAACATACTCACAACAATAAAGCCATAAGACATTCACATATTGAAGTGTGTTTTAATCGCTTTCTCATATTCCCTGCACATCCCTCTCCTCATGACTGCCAACAACTCCAATAATAACACTGTGGCATTTAAGTTAGCTAGAAATTTCTCCCTAAAGCTGAAATGGATTTCTGTTCCTTCAAGTGGTGAACATATCTTTTTTTGAAAGAATCTACCGCCAGATGTCTATTTGTAAGGTTGCCATTTGTTCATTTTAATTAGATGATCCATCATTTGTAACTTTTCAGGGACCTTGTCAATGTATTTTTTCTATTATTTATTATTTTATGGATGTTAGTAAGTATTCAGAGCACTTACCTTATCATTAAATTACCAGTCATTAAATTAAATTACACAATCATTAAATTACTCTCTCTGCCCTATGCATCTTTGCTTTCATTACTAATCTCCCTATTTAAATGTTTTAGAAGAATCTTTTAACCTAAGAACATGTCAGAACTCTTCCGCCTTTCAGATCTTGTAACTTTTTCAGTTTAATTAATTTTATTTTAACAAATAAAAAAATTTACATGGTTCAAACTACAGGGGTACAAAACAATCACAGTAAATTGTCCTCGTCTACTTCTGTCTCCTAGCCACACTGTTCCTTTCCTTAACAGGCAACAAATAGTGTTAATTTCTTCTTTGTCTTTACAGGGACAGTTCATGTATAACTAACAGAAAGATATCAGTTTTTTTTTTTCCTTTTATGCTGTTCAGATTTTCCTTTCTTCATTTAATAATGTATCTTGGAGATAATTTTATATCAGTATGTAGTGTTTACATCTCTTATGTCTTCATAATATTCTGTCATGTGGGCATACTATAATTGATCTAATCAATCATCTTTTGACAGCAGTTGAGTTACTTCCAATTTTTGACTATTACAATGGTGCTGCCTCGGATAGTTTTTAACTTATTTTTCATGAGTTCATGTGATCATTTATGTAGGACAAATTTCTAAAAGTAAAATTGCTGGGTCAAAGGAAATGTTTATTTATAATTTTCATAAAATATAATGAAATTGTCCTTCATATAAGTTTATTAATTGCTACTCTCCTTAGAAATGTGTTTTCGTACATCTTCTGAAAATAGATTTGCATTTATTTCTTAGGAAAATAGATTTTTGGTATATAATTTGTAAATATTGTTTATAATATTTAAATGATCATTTTATAATGATCACTGCATTTCTATAGGTGCGAAGAGTTGATAAGTATAAAAATTGAAAGAACAGATGTCTTTAGGGAGATACTAAAGCCAGTTACTTGGGGCAGAGACAGTCATTAAACACTCAGCCTCTGTGTGTGTGTGTGTGTGTGTTTTAATTAAAATGGAGGAATTTAGTTGAATGAACAAAATTCCTTTTCTAGAACGTAGAAATGAATTTTCATTTTGATGACTTCATTTATACTTTTTCTAATTTTTGCAGTGAACCATATGAATTCAAATTAAGTTGTACAGAATATCAATTTATAGTTTAGTTTCTGAACATTTTATATTTTTCATTACATAAAACACTCTTAATCTCATACTTGTTGTAGTTATCTTCTCCCTGTACCACCCACATCTTTAAGAAAGTGCCATAAAGCTTGATGAAAATATCAATCATATTCTTTAGCAATTATCCATTAACTCTTTAATATGCTTGGGAGACTTCCAGTTTTCAGAAGGAACTCCCTGGGGTGTGTTTTGTACTCTAATTTCCAAAATATTAATTTGGGACTGGTAAATATAATAAAATATTTTTTCTGCTTTTCTGTGGTAAAAAAAATAGCAGAATTAGAAAGGGCATCATGGCTTTTAATCTCCATGGCTGATATACATTTATTATAGGCAATATTTGTATTAGTGACTTTGTCACTTGTGAAATGTATTTGACAGTCTCTATGTAAGTAATTTATTTAAAAGTATATTAGCATATTTTAACTGAGTAAAAATAGCTTTGTTCAAGTAATTATTGAAACATACTCATTTTTGCACATTTAAAAGTAATGTACCCATTGCATAGGGGAATACCGTTAAATAACAAATAGTTAACAATACAGAGGAAAGTTTTGATCATTAAAATGCTGTTATTAAAATATTTTAATACCTCAATATATTTGTGAGTAAGGATGGTTTAATCTAAAAAGAGGCATTTATATGTAAGGTTATGTCAAACCTACACAAGTAAGTTAAAATTATTCCCTAAGTATTTGATATGCTTGTGATTCATAGAGTAGATTTCTTTCTTTTTTTTTTAAATATGCCAGGGACAGAAAATATTGGCATGGAGCAGTTCTAATTGCTAGCTTGAGAATGGTTATGTCAGAAATGGGGAGAGTTAATTGCTATGTGGCTGCTCTCAGAACTTTCTCACTATATTCGAAGCACAAGTTGGCATCTGTTATTACATTTGTGTAAGCAAAAAAATTTATTCAGAAGCTAGAATATAATTGACAGAAACTTGTCTCTAAAACTAGAAAAATCTGTGATTTATTTTCAAATAACTCATTCATTTTTGCTGCTAACAAAATAAAAACTGATTTGGAATTGTACATTTGTTCAAGCTCCTTCAATTATAGTATTTACAGATTCTCAATTATATTATATTGTTTTATTGCTGAGTCAGGATTTTTATTTCATGAAGAGACTAGAGAGAGGTCTCATTTAGTAAAAGAATTTCATGTTTTTGTGATGGAGTAAAAACGTTCATAATAAAATCATTTTATTCATTGGCTTATAAAGCTAATACCTCTTAAATGTTTAGTATGAGCCAGGCTGCATGCTATATTTCTCCAGTATAATTTTATGTAATATTAACAAAATCCAAAAGGTAATAATTATCTGCATTTTACAGGTGATAAAGTCAAATTGAGGATCAGCAGTTTAATAACTTGTTCAAAGTCACACAGCTAGGAAATATCTGAGCTATAATTTGCACTCCTGTTCAGAAAAAATAAAGAAACATGAAATTCTTAGACCATTCATTGAAATTGTCTCCATAAAGAGCAGATAAGGATTTTATCACAGCACATATAAAGGTAGAGTTGTGTAAAGAAGTAACAGTGAGGCCATTGTGACTACATTTACTCAAATGTGTCAGAATAGTGAAAATGAAGGTTGGATGGAGAAGAGGCCCTATGTTTCTCATACTGTTCCACCAGAGTACCCCCAAGACAAAGAAACATGTACTTGTATTTCTGGACTAAGAGGACATGGTAAATCATAACTGTTTCCACTCTAAGTGATAGAAATCCACTCACATTAGCATGGGTGGAATGGGGCAGGATTTATTGGCCCACATACTTGGGAAGTCTAAGGATATGGCTAGCTTTAGGTATAGCTGGATCCAGTATTTCAAACCCTGTAGTCAGGGCTGGCTTTCTCTCTCTCCGTCCCCAGGACAGGCTCTTACTAAAAGGCGGGTAAGATGACAGTCTGTAGCCCAAACCTCACATTCTCTCAGCATAACTCCAGCAGAAAGTCATTTCTGTTAACGGGGGCAGAAAGGTCTTGGAGGAAGATATGGAGCCGTGTACCCACTTGAACACCAAACACTGTGGCTGGGGATATGGGCTATGCTGGCTGGTCAAGGTGGTATCCTCACCCTTGTGAGTAGATGGTGAGGTGCTAGTCATGAGCTCAGCCCTATTCAAACCCTAGGGAATGCATTCCCTACAGAAAGAAGGCTCTTTATTGAAGGAAGGGAGAGAAAGGGTTTCTAGACAAAAATGATGGATGCCCACTGAGTGATATACATATACACATACATACATACATACATACATACATACATACATACATACAGTTTAGTGCAAGTCAAAATGTCTTTGAAATACTGAATTCTACCTTCAAAATATATAAAAATTTTGTTTTATATGTCTGCATCTGCTAAAATGCTGTTAAATGTTCCATGTGTGGATTGAGTTTCCCTAGGAAATAGACTCTGATGGGTAAAATTTGAATTCAGGAGATTTATTTGGGCTTGCTTTTGGGAACACTTGTAAGGTGGGGGTGAGGGAAAAGTCGAACTACAATGTAGGACAACAGGAGAGCTCAGAAGCTGGGATGGCCCTTCAGAGATGTCCAGAATTGAGGCAAGGAGGCCTAATCCATGTGCTTCCACATGGACCAGTGATTGGATGTGGGCTGCCCAGAGATGGATGTCACCTAGGCACGGCAGCTCCCTACACTGAGTGCTGAGTTCAGCTCTTTGTGGGATGGGGGAAGGATTAGACTGTGAGCAGCCAGTGGAAGGCACTTTATTCCTGGAAGGCTTGAGAGGGTGGGCAGTAGACTCGGGCAGCTTACCATAGCATCCATTACATTATTTTTGAGTGACATTAACTCTAGGAAAATGTGTCATGTTTATCTGTCATTGTAAATGCTCTCTAACATATTCCTATACTGTTTGACCATAGGTCCCCAGTTCAGGGCCATACCAGAGACACTGGAAACCCATCATAGGGGATTCAGAAAATAAGACAAATTAGGAAGAAACTGAAGCAGAAAGAACAGTGTAGAGACCTACTATAATCAACTTTATGGTGGTAGCAGTAGGAATCAAGAACAAAAGATAAATATTTTTGTCTAACCAAAAACCTCCCATCTTCTACTGTATCTATGCCACTTGTCTTGCCTTCTCTTGTTTTGACCCTTAAAGGACCTACAGACTGTTGGAAAATTTTAAAGACAAAATAGGATTGTGAAGATTAGCTTTTCCATGATGTTTTCAGCTTTTTAAAAATTATCTTTGGTTTATAGTGCTTGCTGTGGAATCAGCCTTTAGGCATCAGGGGAAATACAGCAGAAAGAACAGTTCAAAATGGACACATGCAGCCCCATACTGCACTGTGGTTATGGACAGGGAAAGGTGTGTTGTTAGGTTGTTGGTTCATGTATGTATACTTGATTTTCTCAGGCATTAAAGTTTCAAACCATTTTATTTTGATGCTGATTGAATCTTTTTGACCTGTTTAGTACTATTATTTCATTTCTTGTGTATATTAGGCTTGTGTTTCTTATTTTCTTTTTATTTAAATATTTGTTTTATTTATTTATTTTATCACTTAAATGTAGTTTGAGCTTGGATTGCATTTTATTCCCCTAAAGTGCAGAGCACATGTTTTTGTGTGGCATAGGTAAGATTTCTCTTCCCTATCCCTAAAGGGGATTCTGAAATTAGAGAGGAAAATACAGATTTACCCCTGATTTTCCCTTTGAATGGGCTTCCTCTTATTAAAGTTGACTTGATAAGAGCTATCGAATATATTGTTTGAATATTCTTATTTGAAAGTATCTTAAATCACTTATTCAACAATTATTTACTAAGCCCCTACTAAGTGAAAGGCACTGTTCTAGAGATTGGAGGATCCCATCAGTGAAAAATTACATCAAAATTTCTCATGAGGCTTACAATCTAGCAGGGAGGGGCAGACAGTTAACATACTAAGTCATGTGGATTGTTAGAAGGCAGGATGAGCTTTAGAAAAGAGGTAGACTGAGGAATTACTAGTGGCAGGGTGTGGGGCTTGGCATTTATATAGGATGGTTAGGGTAGGCCACACTGAGATGGTGATATCTGAGCAAGAATGAGAAGGATGTGTGGGAATTAGTTATTAGATAGAGTGGATATCTGGGTAAACCATTCTAGGGAGAGAGAATAGTCATTGCAAATGCACTAAGGCTAGAATGGGAAGACAGTAGAGATAAGGTACTTATTCTCAGCTCTCATTTTTTGGATGGGGAGACAGGAGAGTGCTGCTGCTGATAGGCGTCATAGCCTGATGGAGTTCAAGAGTGCCCAGAGGCAGCTCACCTCCTTAATCTCTTCTCTTTCACCATATTAATTGTAAAAAACTAGAAGGAAAACTCTTCTAGTTAGTAGAATAATATATACTTTAAATCTTTTGGGGATGGAGCCTGGATTACAGTCATCAGAGGAACACAGAAAACATGTGTACCTCTTCTTTTTGGTTTCCTCACTCAATTCTCATTTTGACAGATGTTTTTGATTTTGGGGGGTAAATACCCAGAAGAGGGATTGCTGGGTCATATGGTAATTCTATCCTTTATTTTTTGAGGAAACTCCATACTGTCTTCCATAGTAGCTATACCAATTTACATTCCACCAGCAGTATATGAGGATTCCTTTTTCCCTACAACCTCTCTGATGCTTATTATTTGTCTTGTTGACGATAGCCTTTTTTACAAGTGTGGGATGGTATCTCTTTGTTGTTCTGAATTGCATTTCCCTAATAGTTTGTGAAGCTCAGCATCTTTTCATGTCTTTTGGCCGGCCATTTATATGTCTTCTTGGGAGAAGTGTCTTCAGGTCCTCTGACCTTTTTTTAATTGGATTGTTTGTGTTTGGTTTTTTATGGTTAAGTTGTATTAGTTCTTTATATATTTTGGATATTAGCCCCTTATCAGAGGCATTGTTTTCAAATATCTTCTCCCATTCAGAAGTTTACCTCTTTGTTTTGTTGATGGTTTCTTTTGCTGTGCAGTACCTTTTTAGTTTGACACAGTCCCATGCATTGATTTTTTATTTTACTTCTCTCACTTTTGAGATCAAATTCATAAAATCCTCTCTAAAACTAAGGTCCATGAATTTAGTATCTGTGTTTTCTTCTGTGCAATTTATTGTTTCATGTCTTATATTTAAGTCTTTGGTTTTATTTTGAGTTAATTTTGGTGTATGGTGACAGATAACAGTCTAGTTTCATTCTTGTATGTGGCTTTCCAATTTTCCCAGTACCATTTATTAAAGAGTCTTTCTTTTCTCCATTGTATATTTTTGACTCCTTTGTTGAAAATTAATTGCCCATACATATGTGGGTTTATTTCCAGACTCTCCATTCTGTTCCACTGGTCTATGATATTTTTTGATGTTCAATATATATTTGTTAAATAATTTAATGAATTTCAATTTTTGAAATGTCTTTTATTTATTTTTAATTGGATATATGTATATATTACAAAATGGTTATCACAGTAAGGTTAGTTACCACTCTTGTCACCTCAAATAATTAATTTCTGAAAGTATCCATTAGAAATTTCAGTTTGACAAGGTAGCTCAGTAAAATTTTTATGCCTAAATATTTTATTTTTATTTTAATTGGTAGAATCTTAAGAAGATTCAGGAAATGGAAAAGAGTGATGAATCCAACACAGACCTGGAGGAGCTGAAAAACGCTGACTGGGTAAGATGGTTGGATATTCTCTCTGTTTTGTTTAGTGTCAAAGAAATAGCCTAATGTTTTTTAACTAGCTGGTCATTAAGGGCTGTAGTATGAATCGATATTATATGCATTTGAGTGAATAGCCTTACATTTGAGGAAATATCTACTTCCCATATTTGGAAACTATCTGATTTTATTAGAATCACCCAGTGTCTCTGGAAATTTCAGTGTTTTAAAATATTGACGTTTCTGATTATATTAATACCTTAGCATACTCATGTGTAAGTCAAAGTCTAAGGTCTGTTTCAGGATAAGGTGTGAAACTATAGCGTAGTACATTCATTTATTTAGTAAATAGTTACTGGATTAGGGCCCTGGGCATGTGGAATGAATAACATGGGGCTCTGCCTTCCTGAAACAGAAGACAGATTTATAGAACAGATGATTGCAGTTTATTAATGTGGCACACTCGACTATCTACTGTTTTTCCAGCGTGTTACTGGATCCCTAAATCGCTGCCTTCAAATATGACTTAGAGTCAGAAGGACATGATGACCTTGGGGACAGGTCAGTGAATACTGTGCAGTTAGACTGGGATATGTCCGTTGTCAGTAGGAAGGTACATTTTAGGATTCTGACTTTTCAAGTTAAAGATACTGGATAAATAACATCATTAAATGAAGGAATAGGAAAAGATGCAGATTTCGGGGATATAAATGATTTGCTTTTGACCATATTAGATTTTAATTGTTTGTCATATTTTATAACAGCTTAGTAAGGTATAATCAACATCCAATAAGCTGTACATTTTTAAAAAGTACAATTTGATAAATTTTGACATATGCATATACATACCTACCCATGAAACCATCACTACAATCAAAATAATGAGCCTTTCCATTACCCCTCAAAATTTCCTCATATCCCTTTTTAATTCTACTTCCTGCCTCCCTCTTCTCTAGTTTCTAGGCAATGAGTGATCTTCTTTTTGTCACTATAGATTAGTTGAATTTTCTAGAATTTTGTATAAATGTAGTCAAATAGTATATACTGTTATTTTTGTTTGACTTCTTTCATTCAGCATAATTCTTTTGAGATTTCATCCATGTTGTTGCCTATATCAATAGTTTATTCTTTTTGTTGCTGATTAGTATTCCAGTATATGGACATAGCAGTTTTGTTTATCCTTTCTTCTCTTTATGGTCATTGGGTATTTCCTGTTTGCAGTATTCTTAACAAGGATATCTTTGCTGAGATACTTGGAATGATTTTAATCTGGAACATTAAAGAAAGAGTAAGATTAAAAAAACAGGTAGACTATATAGTCTTATAAGCTAGCTTTATTTGTCATTTTAGAATAACGTTGATTATCAAGTTTCCTTTGTATAGGAGAATACTCTGGCAGTGTCAGTTAGGTATATTTCAACTTGGTTAATAAATTTTTAAATTTGTTTTCATAGATATTGAAGCCAGATAAGTAACTCCATGTGTTCAGAAGTTAGCAAACAGCTAGTATAAACTTGAACCAAAAATTTAATTTATTGTCTTAAGACACCCTCATTTAAAAACTAGTACAATTACTGACAAGAGATGAATTAATTACAAAGGTAGTTATATCTGCCCAGGTCACCAGCTTCTGTCTCATAATACCATTAAAATGAACTACCTAGAAAGATTATAATGAAATGAGGAAAGAATGAGGAATAGAATGAGAGGGAATCAGAATATCTTGAATGGCAGAATCTAAACATCTCAGAATATAATCCCTAGTGGAATAAAGGGTAAATGTAAAATCTCTAGGAATATATATACTGTAACAGTTGTGCATCATTTTATTTAATAACTGTGAAAAGTCATATGTAAAATTTTTGCCAAACAATAATACTTAAAGAACTGGCTCTATAAAATAAATCTGTTTGAATCCTTTTATAAATCATACCAAAAGCTATGCAAGTAGTCATCCCCTAATTTATCTGTTTTGAGAATCTAAAATTTCATATGTCAGGTTTTCTTAAAACCCAAGGAGATCAAGAGGAGAGACAGTATTTTAAAAAATGAATTAATATTTGAACTGGATCTTAAAAGAATGCGTAAGAGAAGTTGAGACAAAAGCATTCTCAAGAGAGAAAACTAAATATTTTAGGGATACATTAGAATGTCTTTAATGCCATAATCTAACAATCTTTTAAATGAATATTTGAGAAGATGATTTAATGGAAATACCACAATATTAAGTACCTCAAATTATTTTTTTGAATAAAATATGGTATATATGTTTTTTAAATCAAAAATTGTTTTTGAGGACTTTTTTGAGAAATTTAATCATAGTTATTTTATGTAGACAGTTTTTATTAAATACATCACTTGATTTTTCATAAATAGATTTAAGTAGCTATTTGACCCACTTATTAATTTTAACAAATTGCAATATTTCAGTTAAATAGTGTGTGAATTTACTTTTCACTCAAATAGACTATGACACTTTCGCTTATAGGCAGGAAAACAAAAAGAGTTAAAGTGTAATATTAATATACATATTTAACATGTTTTATGTTATAAGTACTTCATATATATCATTCTCTTGAAGGGTAGACAAGGAAATTTGCTGTTATTTCTAGATAAGAAAACTGATATTAAATAATTTGTAAAGATAATAATATAAAATTTGTCATTTTTGAGCATTTTCTGTGTACAGAACACGATACTTCAGCTCTGATCTTCTCAACAAACTGTGAAAAACTTTTCTTTTATTGATGAGGAAGCCAGGCTTGAGGAAGGTGAAGCAACTTGCTGGATGTCAAATAGCTAGTAGGTGGTTGTATCAATTAGCAATGGTGACAATAATGCTATATAATCAGACACTATAAAATCATAGCATCTGGGGCATAAGGTAATAACATTTATTTAGCTCATGAGTCTGCAGATCAGTTGTTGTGGCTTCACTGTATGTGTGTCTCATCCTTCTCTTGAGGGATCATGCCAGTGGGCACCATGCCCACCAGGGCATGATGTTTTCATGGCAGTAATTGAAGACCAAGTGATAAGCCCATTGTACATTTGCTTTTGAAGCCTTCGGTCATGCCATATCCACCACCATTCCAGTGGCCAAGCAAATCATGTAGCCAAACCCAGAGTGAAGGTGTGAGAAATATGTGTCTTCCTCTTTAGTGAGAAAGCCACAAAACAGAGTGTAGACATGGGAGGCCTGAAGAACTGAGGTCATTAATGTCTACCACAGTGGATGAGTTAGGATTTATACCCAAGTGTCTCAGCAGTTAAACCTTTGGATTCTCTACTGGCTTTCTACCCACTTTTTAGTATCTTAAAATCTAATTTTTAAAATTGTTTTTGTTTGGTTTACTCAGTTTTTTGCAACCCAAGCTCTTCATTTTTTTCTCTTTGATTGTAGCTAGTAGTCATTCATTGATGTGTCTCCACCATTGGTACTTTCAGGCTCGATTCTGGGTACAGGTGATGAGGGATTTGCGGAATGGAGTAAAACTTAAGAAGGTACAAGAGCGGCAGTACAACCCTTTGCCCATTGAATATCAGCTCACCCCATATGAGATGCTAATGGATGACATTAGATCCAAAAGATACACTTTGCGAAAAGTAATGGTAAGTAAAAAAGAAAATTATTAATGCACTCAAATGTTATTCTTCAGTCATCTTATTTGTTGAAAACGTTCTCAATATTATAGTTTAAAAGTCATTTCTTCTCATAAAGTAATGCATGTTTATTATAGAAAATTTAGAAAATACAAAGGTCAATGAAAAAAATTATAAATGTGTAATTTTACAACCCAGAGAGAAATTTTACTAACATGCTAGTGTATAATCTTTAATCTTTTTTTATACATTTTATTAAGGCAGTATGGATTAATATTAGATACTTTGTTTTGTAACCTGTTATTTCACTCAACATATTATGAACATTTTGTCATGCCATTTTGTATCCAATTTCTCTCTCTCTCTCTCTCTCTCTCTCTCTCTCTCCCCCTCTCTCTCCCCCCTTCCTTCCTTCCTTCCTTCCTTCCTTCCTTCCTTCCTTCCTTCCTTCCTTCCTTCCTTCCTTCCTTTCTTCCTTTCCTTTTTTTAGCAAGAGAAAATAACCAAATTTAATACATACATATGTATGGGAACCCCACATACTTGAGAGAGTCGGAGACCCCACATGCATGAGAGGTTCCAATATCATCATTTCTAAATGACTACATCTTTTCTAGCTTATATCTGTACCAGGGTTTGTTAAACTCATCAACTTGTATCCAGTTATAATCGCCCTATTTTGTGTATCCTTGTATATAAATTTTTTAAATAGCTACCATTAAATCCTTGAGTTAAGCTCTTAGAAATGGAATTCTGATAGCTCAACCTTTGAAATACGTCCTGAACCTGACTCCTTCTCACCACCTCTGGTTCAGATGTCCTCTGTTCCAAGCCACCATCATCTCTCATCCAGACTGTTAAAATGGCCTCTAAGTGGTCTTCCTATTTTCATTTTTGCCCCTTTTCTGTTTTTCTCAAAAACAGCCAGAGTAAATCTCTTAAAGTAAAATGTTATTGCCCTTCTCAGAACTTTTCCATTGCCCTTCCATTGTTCTTTATCACACAAAATAAGCTCCATACCCTTACCTTGGCCTGCAAAGCCCCACAAAGCCTGGTCTCTGCCACTGTCTTGAAAGTGCCCCACCTGTTCCTACAGCTAAGCCTTTGCTCTTTCCTCTCCCCAGAGCTCTCTTTTCCCACACATCTACATAATTTGCCTCTTTACTTTTCGAGTCTCTGCCCAGATGTCCCCCATTAGAAAAGTCTTTACCCATGTATTTCAAAAGCTCATATTTCCATGTATTTTCAGATTTATTGTCTCTCTCCCTTACAAATTATAGGGACTTAGTTCTTTCACCGTTATATTCTGTGTGACTAAAACATATGCCTAACATGCAGCCAGATACTGAATACTGTGCTCAATAAATGGGTGTTGAATGAATTAGATCCACATTTTTGAGAAGATTTATCAGAGTTATTTTATGTAGAAGATTCTTATGAAACATCACTTGGTTTTATAATAGGTTTAAATAGCCATTTGAGCTGCTAATTTTATTTTATTATATATTTTTAATTTTTTAATTAGCATTGGCTTACAATACTAGTTAATTTTAATAAGCTATGGTATTTCAGCTGAATGTTGTGTTGATTTACTTTCCAGTAAATCTGATTTACTTCACAGATGAAGAAACTGAAGTTTAGAGGTGCACAATAACTTGTCAAGTTCAGACAACTAGTTATAAAGTGAAACCCAATTTTCAGTCTCATAGCACAGAACCTGTGCTGTGTGCTTCACACATATTGCCAAATTGCCTTTCAAATATATTGTAATGACTTGTTTACATCAGGATAGTTTCACCCATTTCTTTACATCCTTGACCAAAGTGGGTATCTTTTAAGGTTGACCAATTTGAGTGCAAAAAAATACTCTCTTAATTTTTTAAGTCTGATTTTTTTTTATTACAAGTGCATTTAAACATTTAAAAATATATACCAGTTGTTTGTACTTCTTAATTTTATATTAACAAATATTTATTAAGCACTTTTCATGTGCCAGGCACTTTTCTAGACTGTAGCAAAAGAACAATACAGTCTTTAGTCTCACAAAGCTTACAGTATGGTGGAAGACACTAGATGAGCATTTACAATACAGTGTGATGAGGTAAGCGGAAGGGGTTATATGCCAAAAAAACATGTCCAAAGGCCAAGAAATAATGGGACTTGACACAAGAAAACCACAATAAAATTTGCCTTAATTTGAATGTAGAATGAATAGAGTATAGGAAATTGTGAGAAGTGGAGTTGGCAGCTTATGTACTAGATGACTCAGGGACAGTGCAGAGGGTAAAATGAGAGGACAACTCAGGACAGAGACAGCAGAGCCTCAGTATTTAAGAGATGAGGACAAGGAAGGGGATAAATTAAAAACTGAAACCGTGTAGTCAGAGAGGAAAAACAAGGCTGTCAGAAGAAGTTGGGTCACAGCTACAAACAGGAGGCAGCATTTTAGGAAGGTAGAATACTACTGGAAAATCAGATAAGTTAAGCACTGTGAAATGTTTAAAGGATTTAACAACATGAAAATGATTTGTTACTCATAGTAGTGTGGGAGGTGAGGAAATGGAGACAGTCTGAGTATATGTGCCTCTCTTAAAGACGTTTGTAAAGGAGATCAAAGAGTAGTATATGCAGGGGCCCATGGGGTTGAAAAAGTTGCCTTAATATTATTTTTTTTTGTAATACAACTTAATTTGGGAAAGACCATAGAGAAGGAGAAAGTAGAGCAATAGAAGCTGGTAGTGGAGTTTAGCAGGTTGCAGGGCCTTAAAGAAGGCGAGAGGGAGGAGGGTGGAGGGGTGTCCACCTCTTCAGCTCCTCTCCTTTCCCCATCTCAGGACAACCACTTCCCACTCTTCTTTGCCTGCCTTTGTGCCCTAAACACAGATATTCCCCAAGATTTGGTTCTTTTTCTAGAGTTCTTTCACACTCTACATTTTCTCCCTTACAAACTAATGGATTTGGTTATCACCTGTACTTCAAAATCGATGTGACTTCAGTTCCACTATCTCTGATGTCTCAAGTACTTTGTATATTTCAAGCTTTCTCCTGGGCATCTATGCCAGGACTTTTCAGTGCAGGTATATTCAAGCAAGGGCCTAGTGTTCTGTGTCCCAGAGTTTGCCCCTCTTTTTGTTTTCATGTAAGATCATCATTTTTCAACTCATCTGGGCTAAAATCTTTTAGAATTAGTTTGAGCTCTTTCCTTTCTTGCTATGTTATCTGGCCTCCTACCAGGGTAATGCTGGCTTCATTGAATAAGTTAGGAAATGTTACCTCTTTTTCCAGTTTTTGGAACAGATTGTAAAGGATTGGGGTAATTTTTTAAATTATTTGAGTAGAATTCACCAGTGAAGTATTCTGGTTCTGGGCTTTCTTCCTACAATTTCAAAACGCTTTGTGGATTACCTATAGAAAAGGTCTGTCTTGTTGGGTGAAATTGAATACTTGTTTGGCACAACCTTTTAAATATGAGAATACATTTAAGACAAGTGGCTATAATGTTCATTCAGTGTTTCAGCAGAATAATTCTTAGTGTGTATGAGTGTGCTATGAGCAAAGAAACAAGTTTATCTTCTGTAATAACTTAAGTTCCCTATAAGATCATGTAACATATAGATAATTTGAATTCTTCAGATAATCATGGTGTTGGATAGATCACCTGACATATTTTAATTTAATTTTCAGCTATGAATTCTATACAGTTAATTGAGACTTTGATATTTGTGAAAAGGAGGTTTGGAATATTCTGCTAATCAGAATGTCTTTCGTTGAAGAGAGTACATACTTCATCTTTGATGGCCTAAGGAGGAAAGTGTTAACTTCAGCAAAGTGTTGCCAGTGAGGGCTCTGACCCACACACACTTTAAAGCCTGACTGAGAAGCACAGATGTGCTTATGGAACTTCTCGACTCTTAAGATAAGAACAAGAGATTCTTTGCCAGTTGTGCAAATTCTATTTTTCAAATCTTTGTCCTTGACTGATAAGCTCTCTGTGTCTCAGTATGATTAAATGTTTTCAGGCTAAGCATGGTCATAAAACCATGTATAGCCTTACAAGTATGAAAATCTGGCTGATATTTTTATAATAGCATCATGATGAAAAAAATCCCCAGTGCAACACCGTGAATTGTGTCCTTCAACTGACGGTGATTCCAGCTCTTATGAAGTGCCCTTCCCAATAGGCAATAGAAATTTTCAGTGGAAATTTCTTTTCAAGGAAGAAGCGTGTTATAAATTGAATAGTACCAGTAAGATCTGAAAAGACTTCAAGGATGAGCTTTCAAAACCCACAGAAAATTCTAGAATTCTTGTTTAAAAATTCTCTCCATATGTGCTTTGTAGTTGGCTCCATTCCAACTAAATGTGCTTTCTATGAACAAGGATTATAGACACTTCTTGAAATTCTCTCCAATGCTGAAGAGTGTTCCAGGATCATTATAGAAACTCAATAAGATTTGCCAAATCAGTTAAGGAATGAGTTATATCCATGTTCATGGCCAGTAAGCTTTAGAAAATGTGTCCTATAGAGAGAGTGAATGATGTTACTAGACCATGCAAAGTGATTAGAGTGTGCCCACCATCCTTCAAAATGAGAAACAAATCTACTTAATAAGGAAGAGAAAGATCACTGGAAGTAACCCACTTAAATACAGATACCTAGAAAATCATGCTGTAGTAATAGTGTGCATAAAGAGGTGACCCAGGGATATGAATTTCAGATTCCTCTCCTCTTCTTCATATATCTAGTGAATAGAAAAAGTGTAGAATTTTATTATTTATGTTATGAGTAAATCCTTGGTATGATAGGGCATCATCAAAATAGGTGTCATACCCAAGTCCTAATTGGCATGCTATTCAGGAACATTGGGGCATTAGAGAAGCAACATAAAGGCGACCTTCAGCTCTTAGCTCCATGAGTGTTGACTCTTTCATTGTATCCACAATTATCAGTTGTTCACAAGTTTGAGCAAAGAAATTTTGTTAGACAATTCTTCATAAATAAAGGTGTTAGCTGTCATGGGCATGAATTATGAGTGTGAATTGGTTTCCTAGAGCTGCTACACAAAGCACTGCAAACTTGACATCTTAACACAACAGATGTTTATTCTCTCACAGTTCTGGAGGTCAGAAATCCTAAATCAAGGTGTCTGAAGGGTTGGTCCTTCAGTGGGCTCTCAGGGAGAACCTGGTCCATGCCTCTCACCAAGCTTTTGTTGACAGGCAGCAATCCCTGGTGTTCTTCAGTTGTAGATCCATCACCCCTATGCCTGCTTCCATCACCACCTGGTGTCCTCCTTGTGTCTCTTGTAAGGATACCAGTTGTATTGAAATTAAGTCATCCTGATGAACTTATCTTAACTTGATTGTATCTGCAAAAACCCTATTTCCACATAGAGCCACATGTGTAAGTATTGGGGATTAGGACTTCAGCATACCTTTTTGAGGGGCACAATTCAACCCTTAGTAGGGTGCTGGTCTGGTCCTCACGACACTGATGTTTGTGGAGTGCTCATACCATACTCCATCTTTGCTGGACATTTCCTTCACAATGACAGCTCATGATTGCTAGGAATGTTACTCTGGTGTTACATCTTAGAAAGAAGCACAAGACAAGTGTTTTCTTTTTCTGGTGGGGCGGGGGAGGTGCATATGTTCTGTGTCTCATCTGATGGTGGTCAAATGGGTACACACATCTGTAAAAATCTATCAGGCTGCACACTTAAGATTTGCTATTTTACTGTGTGTCATGACATCTCAAAAGTATTCTAAAAATGATTCTGGGCCAAGTCTAGCACACATTTTCTGTGGCATGTATATGATACCAATTCATAAGTGTCCTGATTTGGTAGCAAGCCATGTCACTCCTTACATGATATCTGGTGCTAACATATAGCAGTTATTTCTTCGAGTTAATTGCGTATATGTGCTTGACTTGACACTTGACCAGTATTGTTCTTTTGCCCATCTATTATTTATATAGCAATTTTATTAGCTTCATTTATTCCTTATTTGTTATGTGAGTCTACTGTGCCCCAGATATTGTAGTAATTGCTGCAGATGCAAAAATGACTCAGACTTGGTCCTGCCTTTGAAATTCACTCTCTACTCGTGGAGTCAGATAAACACAATAATGTAAGCTGTTGTGAGTGCTGTATTTGAGGGACCAGCAGGGCCCAAATGTGCTATGAGGAGGACATCATTATCAGGCTGTGCATTGACCCACAGCAGCAGAGGGAATGATATTTGAGTGCGAGATGGATAGAGAATTTTAATGACAGATGTAGAGGTCAGGCAAGTAGGTGGAAAAAAAAAGGGATGATAATATGACCAAGAGATACAAGTATACATACAAGTGTACAGGTAGGTATGTGTTTGCATAGTCTCACACATGCACACATGGAGGCATGCTCACACCTACATTATGTACATGCCACATATTTACATGCATGTGTGCATGTATACACAACACAGGCATGCACATACATATGCACACATGTGCATGCACACACATGCACCATACACGTACATGTGCGCACACATGCACACACACACACACATACACTGGTAACGATCTCCTACCCCCAGTTCCCAAGGACATGAGATCCATGACTTGCCTGGATAGTGTCAGAAGCTTGTTGTTCTGAGGTGTAGGGATGGAGAGGAGAATGGCAGAGGAGGAGAGCGATCAAGCTCCCATGAGGATGGGAAGATCAGAGTAGCTGAACCTCTCACCCAATCCGCCAGCCAGCAGTGGACCCCTTGCTTGCACTCCTCATGCCTTTGTTCCCTTTTCCCTTCACCACTCTCACAGTTGTACACATTTGCCTCCCATCTGTTGAGAACAACTCGAGAGTTTCCTTCATAGATCTGTAAGTGAGGGATTTATATTCATCCTCACTTCCGGTCTTGAATGGTGGGTGGAAGCCTTCCTCACTGTTTTCACAGTAAGAGCATCTCTGCGTTTAGCATTCACCACACATCAGCCCTTGCTGAGCACTTTACTTGTATCGTCCCAAAACAATCTTGTGGAAAGAGTAATGTTACCCCCATTTCACAGGTGAGGAAACTGAAGCTCAAAGGATTATGCAACTTACTTCTCATCACTCAGCTAAAAGCAGCAATGCTGGAATTCAACAGGCGTATTCTGTGCATGCTCCATGCCAGGTGATTTGTGACTGCTGGCCTCACTCCTTTCATAGCCATCTGCACCCTGCAGGAGTCTGACTCATCACAGCCAAGCATTTGCACTGCTGTGGAAACAGAGCAGAGCTTATAGCTTAGCAGACAAATCAAATGCCATAAAAACATACGGAGAAAAGCATTTCAGGAACATCACCACCTCATGAAGGTAGATCTCCTCCACTTTATGGGCCAAAACAAGGAACATTCTGTGATCTTATGTTAAGGAGTTGAAGTTGTTGGAACAGTTAAGGGTATGCTTTTAGAGTGATAAGCCATCAGTGAGTTTATATGCTTCAAGCTAGTCTTCAGTGACTAGTAGATGATAATTAAATCCAGATGCAATATGCCATGCTTTTACATATGTTTTTCACAAAACATATTTGTCTTTTTTCTGTTTATACATGTTTATTGTAGAAAAAAATTTAAAAGACATGAAAAAAAGCAAAAATTTCCTGAAAATCTTCCACATAGACCATGCGATACCTTGATAAGTCTCCTTCCAGACTCCTCCCTAGTCATAGATAGGCAGATAAATTATTATACCCAAAGAGAATCATATATATGGTTTTATAGCTTCTTTCACTCTGTAATTTCCTGTGAAGAATGAATATAGATGGTCTCTCTCTCTCTCTTAAATGGCTGCAGTGTTTCCTTGTATACATGCACTATGACTTATTTACTCAAGCCTCTATTTATAGACATTTAAATTGTTTCTAATTTTCGTTGTTTTAATCAGTATTGTGGTGAATATCCTAATACAAAGATCTCATTCAATTATCTCCTTGATTTAAAATTCTGTTGATGAGATGGATAGATTAAAGATCATGCACATTTTAAATTTTAATACATTCTGCCAAATTTCTCTGCACTTTAGCCAACAATGCAAGATAATTTCTTTTGCTAATAGTGGGCATTGTTATTTGTTTAAAAAATGTCCACCTATTAAAACTTTATCCTCTCTGATCGAGCACTCAACATTAATCTCAGGTGATTTTCCTGCTTATCCAGAAGGAATTATTCAAAAATTCTTATCACTGATTAAAATAAGCAAGTGTTACAGCTTCTTACTTGATCATTAGCATTTCTATTCAATTTATCACTAATGTTTTTCCCTATTACCTTTGATATAGATAAATCATTTTATTTTTATCAGATAAAGTAGTTGTGCTAAACAGATGCTAAATAGCATCTTATCCGATGCTAAGAATTACTTAGGATACATTCCTCTTGTAGACACTGATTTCACAGGTCTCAGCTGGAGTCTAGGGATCTGTGTTTTTAAAGCACACTAGGTGAGACTTAAGATTGTGTATTTGGGATATAATGGTATGTGATAGAATGACAACTGCATCCAATTTGGAAAGTATTTACAAGCATAAAGAATTATTTTTTTCCTGTGATACTTTTATAATGAGTCTGATTTTTCTCCTTTTTTTAAGGTAAAATTCATACAAAATTACCCTTTTTAAAGTGTGCAGTTCAGTGGCCATTAGTATATTTACAGGGTTGTGCCAGCTCCATCTTTAGTTCAAAAATAATTTCATCAGCCCAAAATGAAACCCTATAACCATGAGGCAGTCACTTTTATTCTCCCCTGGCAATCACTTCTCTGCTTTTTGTCTCTATAACTGGATATTTCATATGACCTTTTGTGCCTGGCTTTTTTCACTTAGTATAGTGTTTTTGAGGTTTATGTACATTGTAGCTTCATTCCTTTTTATGGTGGAATAATAACCTGTTATGGATATACTGTATTTTATTTATTCATTCATCACTTGATAGATATTTGTTTTTTTCCCCCCACGTTTTCAGTATTTATGGTGAATAGTGTGGCTTTGAACAAGTGTATACAAGTGTATACAAGTTTTTGTTTGAATACCTGTGTCCAGTTCTTTTGGATATATACTTAGGAGTGGAATAGCTGGATCATTTGATATGACCATATGATACGTCTGTGTTTAACTTATTGAGAAACTACTAAAATGCTTTTCACAGGTTTTACACCATTTTATAGTCCCATCATCAATGTATGAGAGTTCAGTTTCTCCATATTATTTTCCAATACTGTCCATTTTTGTTCTTAGTTATAGCTATCATGGTGAGTGTGCAGTTGACTCTCTTTGTAGTTTTGATTTGGGTTTCCATAATGACTGATACTGTTACACATGTATATGTTTTCATGTGCTTGTGGGAAATTTGTATATCTTATTTGGAGAAATGTCAATTCATGTCCATTTTTAAACTGTGTTTGTATTTTTATTGTAGAGTTGTAAGAGTTCTTTATATGTTCTGGATACTAGACCCTTGACAGACATATGATTTCCAAAAATTTTCTTCCGTTCTATAGATTTTCTTTTCACTATCTTGATAGTGTTCTTTGATGTACAAAAGATTTTAATTTTGTTGAAGTATAGTTTATCTCTTGTTTCCTCTGTTGTTTATGCTTTTGGTGTCATATCTTTAAAAATCTGTTGCCAAATCGAAGGTCATGAAGATTACCCCTATGTTTTCTTTTAAGATTTTTATACTTTTTAGCTCTTGTATTTAGGTCTTTGATCTCTTTTAAGAATTTTTTAATTTTTATTTTTTGATTTGAAGTGACATTCACTATTATTTGGTGTTAGTTTCAGGTGTATAGCATAGTGGTTAGATATTTATATAATTGAGTTAATTTTTATATATGGTGTGAGGTAGATGTCAAACATGATTCTTTTGCATGTTGATATCCAGTTGTCCCAGCACCATTTGTTGAAGAAACTTCTTTTCCCTATTTAATGGTCTTGGCAGCCTTGTAATCAATTGAATATATGGGTTTATTTCGGAACTCCGAATTCTGTTTTATTGATCTGTGTCAACCTTTTTTTTTTTTTATAATGGTGACATTGGTTAACAAAATCCAGTAAGTTTCAGGTGTATGATTTAGCAGTAAGTCATATGCGAATACACACACATATACATACATACATACATACATACATACATACATACATACATACATATATATTGTATGTTTACTGCCCATAGTTAGATTTCTTTCTGTCACCACATATTTGACCCCTTTTACTCCATCTACCTCTCCCCTCCCCCCTCCTCCCCTACCCTCTGGTAACCACTAGTCTATTGTCCATGTCCATGAGTCTCTGTTTGTTGCTTTTAGGTTTATTAAAACCACATGATATCATGTGGTTTTCAACTTTTTCTGTCTGGTTATTTCGTCTATCATGATTATCTCAAAGTTCATCCACATTGTCGCAAATGGCAGTATTTCATCTCTTATGGCTGAGTAATATACCACTGTATATGTGTACCACAGCTTCTTTATCCAGTCATCTATTGTAGGACACTTTGGTTGCTTCCATGTCCTGATCACCATGAATAATCATGCTATGAACATCAGCATGTAAATGTATTTTTGGATATGGGTTTTCAAATCTTTAGGGTAAATACCCAGTAGAGGGCTTGGCTGGATCATATGGTAGATCAATTCTTAGTTTTTTGAGGAACCTCCATACTGTTTTCCATAGTAGCTATACCAGTTTACAGTCCTAGCAGCAATGTATGAAGGTTCCTTTTTCTCTGCATCCTCTCCAACATTTGTTATTACTTGTCCTGTTGATTATAGCTATTCTGACAGATGTGAGATGATATCTGATTATGGTTTTGATTTGCATTTCTCTAATAGCTAGCGATGTTGAGCATCTCTTCATGTGTTTGTTGGCCAGTTGCATGTCTTCTTAGGAGAAGTGTCTGTTCAGGTCCTCTGCCTACTTTTTAACTGGATGGATTTTTTGTTCTTTTTATTGTGCTGTATGAGATTTTTGTATATTTTGGATATTAGGCCCTTATCAGAGGCGTTGCTTGCAAATATCTTCTCCCATTTAGATGGTTGTTTCTGTACCTTGTTGAGAGAAAAAAAAGCTTCTTGCTGTGCAGCTTTTTAATTCGATGCAGTCCCATTCATTTTTCCTTTTACTTCCCTTGTCTTTGAGGTCAAATTCATAAAATCTTCTCTAAGTCCAAGATTCATGAGTTTTGTTCCTGTGTTTTCTTCTATGCAATGTAGTGTGTCAGATCTCATATTCAGGTCCTCAATCCATTTTGAGTTAATTTTGGTGTGTGTATGAGCAAATAGTTTTCGACAAAAGAGCCAAAAACTTACAGTGGAGAAAGGAGAGCCTCTTTAATAAATGGTGCTGGGAAAACTGGAAAGCTACCTGCAAAAGAATGAAACTAGACTGTTGTCTGTCACCACACACCAAGATCTGTGTCAGTCTTTATGCTCATCCCACATTATTTTGATTGCCATAGCTTTGTGATAAGTTTTGAAACCAGGAAGTATGTGTGAGTCCTCCAACTTTGTTTTTCTTTTTTCAGGATTGTTTTGGCTATTTGGGGTTCCTTGAGATTCCATGTGAATCTTAGGATGGGTTTTTGTGTGTGCAAAAAATACCAGTGGGATTTTGGAGAGATTGTTTTGAATATGTCATCTTAATACTATGTCTTCTAATCCATGTTGTCATGTCATCTTAATATTATGTCTTCTAATCCATGAACATGGGATGTCTTCTTATTTATTTAGGTCTCCTTTTATTTCTTTCAGCAATGTTTTGTAGTTTTCAGTGTATAAGGCTTACAATTCATTGGTTAAAATTATTCCTAAGTATTTTGTTCTTTTTGATGTTACTGTGAATGGAATTGCTCTCTTAATTTTTTCCAGATTATTCATTGCTAATGTATAGAAATACAACTGATTTATGTGTTGCTCTTGGGTCCCACACTTTGCTGAGTTTATTAGCTCTAAATTTTCTTGGTGAGTTATTTAGGATATTTCATTTTATATTTTTATTTATATTTGTATTATATATGTATATATTTATATTACATATTTATATGTTCATGTCATCTGTAAAAAGAGACACTTTTACTCCTTCCTTTCCAATCTAGATGCCTTTTAATTGTCTTGGCTAGAACCTTCAGTTTATTTTTGAATAGAAGTAATGAAAGTAGGTATCCATGTTGTTGCATTCCTGATGTTAGAGGGAAAAGCATTCAGTCTTTTGCTATTGAGCAGATGTTAGCTATGGGTTTTCATAAATGACTTTTTAGCATGTTCGGAAGTTTCTTTCCATTCCAAGTTTGTCAAGTGTTTTTATCATGACAGAGTGTTGGATTTTGTCAAATTCCTCTTCTGCATCAAGACAATTGTATGGGTTCTTTTGCTTCATTCTGTTAATGCGGCATATTACCTTGAGTGATTTTCATATGTTGAACCACCTTGCATTTACTGGGTAAAGCCCACTTTGTCATGATGTATAATCCTTTTAGTATGCTTACTAATATTTTGTTGAAGATCTGTACACAGAAGGGATCTGGCCTACAGTTTTCTTGTGATGTCTTTGGCTTCCTTTCAGGGTAATGCTGACCTCATAGAATAAGTTAAGAAATGTTACCTATTTTTCTAATTTTTGGAACAATTTGTGAAAGATTGAGGTTAATTCTTTAAATATTTGAGTAGAATTCACCAGTGAGGTCTTCTGGTTCTGGGCTTTTCTTTGTTAAGAGATTTTGGATTTGCTGATTTAATTCCTTTTCCTGTTACAGGTCTATTCAGATTTATTTCATTTCCTCTCTCTCTCTTTCCTCCTCCCTTCCTTCCTTTTACTCAGTTTTGGTAATTTGTGTCTTTCTAGAAATTTGTCCATCTCATCTGGATTATTTTATTCATGTACAGTTATCATAGTATTCTCTTATAATACTTTGTATTTTATAAGGTCTGAAGTAATGTCCCCACTTTGATTTCATCTCTGATGTTTGTATTTTGAATCCTTTCCCTTTTTGTCTTGATCAGTCTGGCTAAAGGCTTGTCAATTTTGTTGACTTTTTCATTGAAATGACTTTCATTTTTTAAAAATTAAATTTGATTAATTTTATCTGTTTTTCTGTTCTCTATTATATTTATCTCTTCTCTGATTTTTATCATTTCCTTCCTTGTGCAAGCCATGGGTTTTGTTCATTCTTAGATCCTTAAGGTATAAAGTTAGGTTATTGATTTGAGAGTGTTCAGGATCTGTCTTCTTTTTCTAATGTAGGTGTCTGCAACTATTAATTTCCCTCTGAGTACTGTTCTCACTGCATTTCATGTGTTTTTTATGTTGCGTTTTTATTTTCATTTATCTCAACAGTATTTTATTATTCCATTCATAATTTATTCTTTGACCTGCTTGTTAGGATTGTGTTTTTTAGATTGTACATACTTGTGAATTTTTCCATTTTCCTTCTATTGATTTCTTTCATTTCTTTGTGACTGGAAAAGATACTTTATACAATTTCAGTCTATTTAGTTTATTGAGACTTGTTTTAAGGCCTAACATATGGAGAATGTTTCATGTACATTTAAGAAAATGTGTATTCTGCTGTTGTTGGGTGGAGCACTCTATGTTAGTTGGTTTGTTTAGTTGACTTATGGTGTTATTCAGGTCCTCTCTTTTCTTATTGAACTTCTATGTAGTAGTTGGATTATTGAAGTCTCCAACTGTTATTGAATAACCGTCTTTTTATACTTTCAGTTCTGTTTGTTTTATATATTTTGGAGCTCTGTATTTTGGAGCATATATATTTATAATTGTTATATTTCTTGATGCGTTGACCCTGTTATCAATATATAATGTCCTTTATTTGTCTCTTATGACAGTTTTTCTCTGAAAGTCAATTTTGTCTGATATTAACGTAGCCACCCCATCTTTCTTTTGGTTACTAATTTACATGGAATGTCTTTTTCCATTCTTTCACTTAATCATGTCTTTGAATCTAAAGTGAGGCTCTTATAGACAGCATATAATTAGATCCTGTTTGCTTTTTCCCTTCTGCTAATTTATTTCTTAATTGGAGAGTATTCTCTTTACATTTAAAGAAATTGTTGATAAGAAAGGACTTCTGCCTTTTGCTGTTTATTTTCTATGTTTTGGATAACTTTTCTTCTACAATTTCCTCATTGTTGCCTTTTTTAGTGATTTTTTTTTTCTATTGTACTATTTTGATTCTTTTCTCATTTATTTTTTCTGTGGACTTTTTAGCATTTCTCTTAGTGGTTACCTGGAGATTATAATTGATAACTTCATAATAATCAAGATTGAATTAATGCCAGATTAGTTTTAATAGTGTACAAAAATGCATTCTTAAACAGTGCATTGCCCCATTATGTTACAGTTGTCATCAGTTATGTCTAATTTATACTTTGCATGCCTGTTAACATAGTTTTTTCATTGTTGTTTTATACATTAGCCTTTCAATTGTATTGGAAAAATAAAAGGATTGTTACATACCAAAGTGGCTTTTATACTTATGTAGCTAACTTTACTGTTCTTTTTTTAATCATTTTTATTTTTTGATTACAGTTGACATGCAATATTATATTAGTTCCAGGAGTGCAACATACTGGTTAGACATTTATATAACTTATGAAGTGATCACCTCAATAAGTCTAGCAGTCATCTGGCATCATACATAGTTATTACATTTCTGACTATGTTCCCTATGCTGTGCTCTATATCCTTGTGATTGTTTTTGTAACTGGCAATTAGCATATCTTAATTTCTCCACCTTTTTCATTCAGCCCCCCAGCAACCCTTTCATTTGACAACCATCAAAATGTCCTCTGTATCTATGAGTTTGTTTCTGTTTTTGTTCATTTATTTTGTTCTTTAGATTCCACATATAAGTGAAATGATATGACATTTATCTTTCTCTGTCTGACTTCACTTAGCATAATACTCTCTAGATCCTTCTATGTTGTTGCAAGTGGCAAGATTTCATTTTTTTTATAGTTGAGTAATATTCCACTATATATATGTACCACCTCTTTATTCATTTATGTATCAACGGACACTTAGGTTGCTTCCATATCTTGGCTATTATAAATAATATTGCATAAACATAGACATGCATTTGTCTTTTTGAATTAGTTTATGGGGTTTCTTCGGATAAATACCCAGAGTGGAATTATTGGGTCCTACTTTGTCGCTTATTAAGGCCTTTGTTTTAAAGTCTATTGTCTGATGTAAGTATTGCCACCCTAGCTTTTTTGTTTCCATTTTCATGAAATATCTTTTTCTTTCTCTTAACTTTTAGTCTGTGTGTCTGTCTGTCTTTATTTTTAATTTTTATTTTTTTAATTAGAGTTGACATTTAATATTGTTTTATATTAGTTTCAGGTGTATAGCATAGTAATTACAGGTATACAGGCCTTTTACCTCCTTGGTTAAATTTAT